>RZOE01000096.1:0-75000 GCA_003992445.1 Leishmania aethiopica
AACGGAGGCGTGGATGTCACCGCAAACATTCAAGAAACGAGCATAGCCGTTAATGCTTATATGGTGACCGAGGTGTTCGGTGGAGCACTATGGACGATGGCAATGATCACGCCGCCTTTTATGATGATTGCAAGCCCTGAGCAATGTCAACACCATTGTTTTCGGCAAGTGTTTTAAGCAGCGGCAGCGGAGCAGAAAGGCTAACCGCGATGCGCACACTTGTGCAGGAGGGTTTTAGTTCTTCTTAATGACGCTGCTTTTCGAAGTGTAATGGTGGGAGAGTGTTCTCTGAACGTGGGCTTTGAGGAGTTAATGACTGGATGGAGTGAGTGCGGAGTGCTTTCATCATGAAGGCGACGCCTTTTGTTTTTGATAGCTAGGACGCTTCAAACGGAACACAAGTTGAACGCCACTGCCTCACGCTGGTCCAAATTTCTGTCTTTAGTGGCGGGCAACACCGCACAGACAGCATAAAAGGCTCAAGATCTATTTTATTCATGGCGAACTGTGCTTCACACGCTGGTGATCTAATTGTCTGAAGGTCTATTTTGCAACTGTGGGGACGCTGGCCAGCTTTCAGCTCATTTCGTGGGGCCGTTAATGTTTTTTGGAGGTGTGCACCGCGGGTGGAAAAAAGCAGGTGCTTAAACTAAGGCAACTGTTCGCCAACAAGTTGCTGAGCAATTTGGCGTTAGCCGCTGCAGGTCCTTTTCGCGAAGCGCTGTCGAGCTTCCGCGGGCAGAGATTAGCAGCGATAGATCGATTTCATCATTCTTCGTGGCGTCTGCTTTCCCTTGTCATAAGTGCGGGCGGTGTGTTCTTGGCGGGGCGTGGGGATCCAGGGGTTTTTCTTTCCGCGCAGCGAATGGTGGAGTCGTTACGATGCGGAGTGCTTTTGTGTTATTGGAGGGGTTAAAGATATGCTTGACGGGAGAAAAACAGCACCCCTAGGTGACGGGCTGCCGCGTTTGTCGTGTGCCTTCCGTGCCTTTCATGAGGAAGTGCAAGGAGGGCGAGAAGTGAGGTTCAGGCGGATCTTTGTGTGTGCAGGAGATTCTGTGTTTTGTCAGAGAACTACAGCAACATGGCGGAAAGCAAATGATGACAGGGTGTCCGCAGTGCGATGAGGCGAAGCATACATGTGGTGGGGGACGGGGTGGCGCGCAAAAGGCATCCCGTTCGGCCATCGCCACTGTATATGGTATGCGGACGTGAGGCATAGGAATTGTCGTAGGGACTTGATGTAGATCTGCAGAGAAGGGCTTTCTTTACCAGAGTGCCCCTGCCGTCGCTCATGCCGTTAGTCGTCATACGTCTGCCCTCTTGACTCTACTAAGGTGAACGTTGCGGGTCATTTCTTTTGTCGGGAACCTCCCCCCCCCCCGCCGCCGGAAAAAAAAACCTTTATCCTGTTGTTTTTCCTCCCCTCTCAAATATTTAGTGCGTGTCAGCGGTTCTCGAGGATCCCCTCCAGCGAAAGGAGGTAGGGGCCACGGTAAAAGTGTAGGCTTCTGAGAAACTATGGAGAGTCGCCTGCCGAGAATGGGGCTATCCGCGGGCGAGCGTATTGTGGTTGTGCAAGAACGCTGTCATGTGGTTTCCGGTTAGAGGAGCTTTAAAGAGAGAAACTTTTACTCCAGTACCTGCCTAGACGCTTATGCTTTTTTGCTGATGTTTGAGTTGTAGGGTGCCCTGGTGATCACCCCAATAGCATAGTAGATGGGTGCTTTGGTTTTGGACAAACGTGTCGCCACACAGCAGAGTTCCGGATAAGCGTGAAGCAGGGGCGCCGGATCATGGTGGAAGGTGCAGCATGAGGGTGATGCTTCCTCTTCCTCTGAACACTTCATTATCTTCCGCTTTCTCCTTCAGACTTTCTTATTATGGCTTTCACATCGAATAGCCTCTCACATTTCCGCGCGCGATAACCTTTGCCGCTGTACACCTTCTAGGGGGTTGTGTGTTATGCTCACGGTCTTTGTTTATCGGTGCGAGACCGCCGCATGTGAGGCTTATACAAAGAGTGAAGAGTTTTTCGACGTATACAATGTGGAATCCTCTCAGCTACATCTATCAGGCCGTTGGGTCGAAATATACGGAAAGCAGTTCTGTGACGCTTCCGTCGTTTTACGAGTACACCAGCCGCCCCTTTCTGCTGAAGAAGGAGGAACAGCAGCTGCATTCCAAAATGGCCGCGGAAAGGGTAGCTTGGAAGTCGCTGTCTCTCTCCTTTTGTGGCAAGGACTACGCAGCGCACTACTGGAGTGACCGAGGCTGCGAAGAGCTTGTGCAGAATCTGAGGGTTGTTGTGAAGAGCATCGAAGATGACGTGACGAGGGGCGACAGCATCTACTCTGGCTTTCGGGAGCAGGTGGACAAGCTTCAAAAGGCAAACAGAGGTGCCGCGGGGGACGTTGTGTTCGAAAATGATCTCTCTGTGGACACTGTGTATATACGCGAGGGGTTCTTGTGCTCTGAGCTGCGAAAAAGGCTCCGTGTTCCTGCGACCGTATCGATACTGCTGTTGGAGCGGGGCAGTTTCCATTTTTTGATCAAGGGCGAAGTCTGTACCGTTGCCATGACTGCGATGATCGACAGTGACGGCGCCCCGGTGCATTATGAGGGCGTCGTGTTGGAGTCTGACAAACTCTGCTGCAGCAATGGAATCTGCAGAAGTGGTAGGGGTTCAAAGGACTGCTGCTTTGTCACTGTTTTGTCAAGGGACGAAATGGGCTGCGCAGCAGGTCTGTTGTTGGCGGAGGCGGTAGTGGAAGATGAGCATGTGGGAAAGGCTCTGCGAACACTGGTGGATGCTGGTGTACTGGTCTGTTTTTCTTCCGTATACAACGATGGTTCTGTATACCAATACGAGCAGCACGCAAAGGAGAGCGATAGCTCTGCGATGCCCGCGGCAGCACAGCAATACGCTGCCGCACGCCGTACTCGCGTCGTTCTCTGCAGCAGAAACGCGGATGCAATGCACCTTCTGAATGGCGATGCGAACAAAGCAATGCCGCGGGATGTGGCAGCTCTCGATTTGGCTTTGCATTCTCCAATCTTGGTGGCCACGATGCAAACTGTCTCTGGACCTTCATACTTCGAAGTGGTGCGCCGTGTTGGGCCTGTTGGTGTCTTGGATGGGCCGCTAGTTCTCTCCATCGCGCACGACAGCCCGTTGCATAACAATGTTCTCAAATATGGTGAGACGATGCTTCTTTTTTATTTTGCGAACCACGATGTATGGAAAAAGGGCTTGTCTCGTCAGTGGCTTCTCCCGGCCAGCTGCGACGCGCTAAAAACGAAAGCGGGCTCTTTTTCTGTGCCCCGCTGCTGCCCGGTGGCTGGGGTGCTTCTGTTCACAACAGAAAGGAGCTTTTCAGCTGGTGACAGTGCAGTAGTTATGGGCAAGTTAACGGATGCAAACCGAACAGAGCAGCCCTTGTGTGCACCTTTTTCGCGGTGTTCTAGCTTGTTTCACTACACACCTTTTGTGTGCAAATTTCTTCATCGGCAACACGGTCCAATCGGATTTGTCGGCTTTTCGTTTTCGTTCTGCAGCACTAGTCCTCTGTTGGCGATGGCGTTGCTTCCTCTTCATGTCACTGACTTCATCAGCTCGGAAACGGATGTGGATCCGACGATAACGCTCTTTTTCTTTCGTCGGGAGTATGGGGGATTTTCAGTGCGTAGCTACCCGTACTTCACTGACGCGCTGCCGTGTCCTCTCCATTGTTTGACTGATGAGAAGACGAGTTTGGTAGCAGGAACAGTGACTTGTCGTCTACTTCAGGTGGAATCGCCACTAGATGAATCAAGCACTTTTCTGATGCTATCTGTGAGCCGAGTCGCTTTTGACGGATGTGAAATTTTGCAGTTTGGGGAGTGCTGAGTAGTAGCAATCGTTTCGTGAACTCTACCAAGTACAAAACTGTTTCAACACAATTTTCAAAAGAGATGAACCGATTCATGGGCTTTGAAGGTATTCCATGGAAGTAAATCATGTACTCTATGCTTATCATATCCGAGCGCAACGAAAAAAAAATGATTCACTGGAATGTGCGTGTCCTCCCCTTAGCAAAGCTGAAACGAATTGAGCTGCCCCACTTATGTCGTAGTTTTACTGTTTTTATTTTTGCGCTTTGCTTGTTCACTCCTCTATGTGAAAACCTTGTGTATGCATGCTGTGAGAACTGTCATATCACTAAGGTTTGGAGGATTCTGTATGGAGATGGCGATGTCGTGAGACTCCTATGCAGAGATTTTTTTTTATGAGCAGATGAAATCCGATCCTAGATCATGAGCCGAAGCTTACTCAGCGAGGCCGGATACAACCTCATCTGCGTGATGCAAAGTAGGGAGATATGGGGTCCTTACTGCAGTGTGCAGAGGCCGCGATGAAAGCGCGGAGCCTGCCTCGAACTGTACCCACAAGCCGTTTAGGCGGTCATCTGACTTCCTTTACCCTATTATGCGGGCGGAAGCCCGGTGTATTGTCGTCCGTGTCGCGCAGGCTCCCCACACCAGTAGCGAGGGAACACTGGGCGAGATGTGTTTGAGTGATGTTGGCATTTAGACTGTCATGTAGGTGGACGAAGGGTGTTCCTTTCCGCATGGTGCCATAACAAACACTACCCAGGACATGTCCATCGGCATACGGAGAGATGCATTCCTTTGACCGCCTTGCGTCGTAGGCACTTGGCCCGTTTTGCACCATAAGTGGGTCACTGCTGCTCACGATGGAGGCTGCTTGGCCCTGTCGGAGTGTGGGGGCTCTGGTTCCTGGTCACTATCTTGAGGTGTGGATCGTGACCAGGAGGCGTAATGTGGATACTATTACACACAACAGACAAGAAGAAATCATAAAAACGGTAATGATTATCGTTGCCCGTCATGCTCTCTAGAAATGGTTGTGTCCCACGTTGTGGTGGGATCCAAGATACTATGCAACGACTGGAATGTAGTTGCTAAAACGTCCTCATCAGAGGTGTGCTTTTTTCGATTGCCTTCTTTTCTTCCGTATCTCTCGTCTCTGGTAATCTTGATTTCATCAATCACCCACTTGCACATTAACAATGGGGTGTAAATGAGCGAAACGAGCGAGTCGTATCTGTACCATTGAAAAGAAAAAGTTCGAAACCGAAGAGGTTGTGACCGCGACAGTTTCAGAGACTCGAAAGCGCAGGCGAAAAGGCTTCTTCGATTTCTTTTTTGTGTGTGTGTGTGTGTGTTTGGAACCTCTTTTAGCGCGGTGCGGACGACGATCAAAAAAAAAAAAGAGGGCGGGGGTGTCGAGAAAGCGGCAATTTCAGGTGCACATACTTGACAATCAAGCGCAGGAGATCGTTTCGAAAACTCAAACTCTGTGGAAACATCCGCGAGCCCCTCGGAAGCTGACTCTTTTTGGTTCATTGCTTGGCAGGCGAGGTCGGGCTGCCCGCAACTCTAACGCCTTTTTTCGGTTTGCCATCTCATTATAGGAGTTGTTGGCGTTGGCGAAAGACAAAGGGCAGAAAAGATGTCCGTTGACTTTCTCAACGCAGTTGAGAGGTCGCGGCTACTGGATGCTCTCTTCGACAATACCTCTTCTTTCGGCACTTTGTCAAAGAGGTATCGAGACAGCTTTCAGCCAGCTCGGTACGCCGCCGTGTGTTGTGAGATTGGGCAGATGTGCAAGGAGTTCGTAGCGTCGGCGGAGGGCACGGGTCTCATCGCTTCCCTGTATATTGTGGATTACATGCGGAAGCAAGACAACGTGGCGGCAAAGTCGACGTTTTACGACGTGCTAATAGAGCTAGAGCATGCTATTAGGAGAGACATGTTTATCGTTGAGCAGATCAAGTACACAACGAAGGAGTCGAAGGAGGGTAAGAAGAGCCTGGAGGCCACCCGCGCAGAGGTCTTCCGCATTCATTGCGCGGCAAAGGTGTTTGCGTTCCAGCTGCTTGGAGACACGGTTGCCGAAGATGAGAAAGTTGTGTCGTATGCTTCGAAGAAACAGGATTCTATTGATGAGGCTCTTAACGCGTGGGAGAAGGCGAGTATCAAGATCAAGGAGCCGATGGCGGACATTGAGCACTGCTGGGTCGCAAAGCACGAGAAGCAGCAGTGCGGCTCGTTGTATGAGACGGCCGCTGTGTTTGATGAGCAGCCGAACAAACTGTTTGCGTTACTTCTCCCATCGGTAACAGCGAAGCTACCGATGCTGCCTATGCAGGAAGGTGAACTGCAGTACCTGCTACCCGGAAAGTCTGCAATGCTGCTTCTCGACAGCGCTCCACCAAGCGAAGGATGGATGATCTCCAAGAGACTGCTTGTAGAGGCGCGTAAGTCGAAGCTCTCCAAGGATGACGAGCAGACACTCCTCGGGCTGCTGAACGAGTCGCTTGTGTCGCGTTTAGGTGTTTCCCCGCAGCAGCTGAGTGAGCTAGCGACGCATAGTCCAGAGGTTTGTGCCTCTGTACTGCTAAAGGTTCCACCAGGCTCAGCAGGGGCGTTTATTCAGTTTTTGCTGAAGGGCAACATCCCAGAGGATAACATGCAGACGATTCTACTCCGAGCGTCGTCCGTCCTGCAGCAAGTCAACGTGCGAACCTTCATTTCTACCATGCTCCACAAGCTCAAAGAAAGAGGTGTGTTGTCTGCTGCTGCGGAGAGCTTGAAGAGTTTTGCGCTGACTCTTCATCAGCTGGTGATAAAGGCCGCAAAGGAGAATAGAGAGATTTTTATAGCCGACACGTTTCGCGCGGATCTGGAGCAGCTGTTTCAGTCCAGCAACAACCCGGAAGTGAAGAACAGATGGGAGGAAATGAAGCGGTAGCAGCAGATTATGATACCGGCTGAGCTTTCCCGCTTTTCTGGTTTTCTTTTCGCAAGTCCTCCTATTCATGCGCCCCTTCGGTTTTGGTAACCTTTCTTGTAAGCTTGAGTAATCGGCCCACCACATTTTCGTTGTTGTCTTTGTTCTTTTTTTTTTTTGTTCGCGTACTTGTGCCGGTCGTCTGGTCAACTACTTCATCTCAGTTGGGTGAAGGGGAACAGCAATCCAAAGCAAAAAAGAGCAATGACGTTTTGTGCAGGGATGAGAGCGGTAATGGCCTGAAGCGCTCCTGTGAATGAAGTGCAACCGTGTACTTCATCAGCGACCAAGATTCTTGGAGAAAGTGCGTGTTGCACTGCTGGTGCAGCCCTTTGCCGTGTCGATCAGAGTTACAGGCCGAGGGTGAGGTGGGTGGAGCCGGTAAGATGGATTGGCAGGCGCTCGCAGTGCCGCGTAGCGGATGCTGCGGAGGCGTGAATGCACCTTCAGTGTCCTCTTCCACTCGTTCAAGTGCTTATCACTGCTTCTTTCTTTGCTCTTAACGTCCTGCTCGAACGCGCCGGGGCACCTGTGCGGCACAGCATACTTTCATGTGCATGATTTCACTGTGCTGATCCCTATGTAAGCTGAAGACAGATGTGGGGATGGGCGACGTCAAAGTAACGTTTGCATTTGTCACCTCCAGGTCCATCAAGTGCTGTGCGGCCGCGCAGTGTCATGACGAGTCGACAGTCGACGTGTCGGAGACCCTTTCAAGGGCGCCGCAGCATGATTTACGCGCTGCTATAATCAAGGTTCTGGACTACGATGCTGGGTGTTCCCGTGTTTTCTGCATGACGTACCCCCACGGCACTAGAATGCGGTCTGTTTGCGAGGCACTTGCAGATGCCATGGCAGCAAATGCGAGTGAGATGGTTTGCTTCACTCCTCCTCCTATGCCTGCCGATCGTGTTTTGCGTCTGTGTGCCATGAGAGTTTTAGAGTCAGGTGACGACGTTCCGGATGTGCTGTTCTGCCAAAAAGCTGCAGCGCCTCGTCGAGGTGCAGTGGCTTTATCGAGCTGGCTGCTTGTTAATGTTCTTCTCTGCGGAAACGATGGCGCCCTTTCGGTGGGTCACCTGCCCTGCGTGGTGCAGGTGCCTGGCGCCGCCATCACAAGAGACGGTATCTGTAGCAGCTTGTGTGCCTTGCTCAGAATGGGTGTGGAATGCGAGCGGCACCTGCGAAGCTGTGCGCTGTTCTGCTGCACGGCAGAGAGAAAGAGCATCGTCTTGCGCGATCCGTTTCACGACGGCGGGTGCCCAAGTCAGGTTGCCATTATCTACGGTGCGGTCGATGTTGGGGACGTCGTGCTTGTGTCCGCGGCGTTGCCTTCCGCAGCCGCCGAAGCGAGGCCATCGGTTTTGCAGGCCGTCGTGGTGAGGCGGTTTGCAGAGGATGGAGTGACACTGTATGATGTGAACGAGGTGGACACTGCTGTCGTCTTGGAGAGACTTACGTGCACACAGCTGGTGCCTCTCTAGCCGCTCTGACTGTCGCTGAGAAGCGTGAACGACAAATGAAATAGACACATGGGCTGACGCTTTGTTTGTTGTTCTGCCGGCCTCTCTCTTTCTCATGTCGGTCGTGGACACGACTCCTCGTTTCTCGAAGGCGCTTCTTGAGGGACATCCCGAGCGGTTGTCAGGCGGGAGTGAGCAGCGAGAACGGTGTCTGCACGCCCTCCTTTCATGCTTCCCTGATCATCCACAAGTGTGTTTCTGCACGCGTTCCCTCTGATCCTGCTCCCTTTTTTTTTCGGCTCTGGCTGATGGCGGGCACTACGGGCACCGTTGTTGGCAGCTTGCGTTGTGGAGGTCGCACGACTTTCTGTTGTTCAGCACACCATGAGCGCTGACTGGACGCTGCCGCTCCGCAAGGTGCCTGTCCACGCCACCAAGGACCCCTCTGTCGCGTGGAACACGGTACACCTATGCTATGAGCAGACGTTTTTCGGTCAAATCACAAGTTTGCGCTACAACCACGCTGGTTCGTTGCTTGGAGGCACTTCCACAAACCAATTCGCACTCCTGCGTGTCCCCCAGACGGATGGCGTAGTGGTGAACGAGCAGACGGAGCGCAAGAACTATTCCGTCCGCTTTCGCGAGGATGACAAGCTTTACCTTCAAGCTGTGGATCAACGGGTGGTTTTGCGGTCCTCGGAGACCGCGTTCGAGCGGCAGTATCTAGGACATTCGCGGGATGTGCGCTCCGCCATCTTTATTGGCCGACACAACTTTGCGTCTGCAAGCGACGACACGACGGTGAGGCTGTGGGATTTGATGAGTGACGATGATCTTGGTACGGCGCGGATTCACACCGACTACGTGCGCTGTCTTGAGCCATACGCTGGTGGCTCGTTCTTTAGCGGCTCCTACGATCACCGAGTGAACTTGTGGGATCCTCGCACCGGCATGGTCGCGCCGCTGCAAACCTCCGGAGACAGCATTACGCAAGCCGTGGAGGCGCTCTGTTTCGTACCGAGTGAGGAGATCGTGGCTGTTGGTGCCGGCGATCGCGTGGTCGTCTTTGACCCACGCAAGGGCCTTAGTACGCCCTTGTTTCAGGGCTCGTTTCACACCAAGTCAGTTGTCGCGGTCGCCTACTCGCAAAAGCTGCGCAGTCTCCTCACGGGATCTCTGGACTGCCGTGTGAAAATGTTCTCGCTTGAGGGCAGTGAGCTGCGCTGCATTTCGAACAAGCGCTTTGAAAACGGTGTGACATCGCTGGCGGTGCACCCTGGCTCGACGGAGTACGCCGTGGGCAGCACAACAGGCGAGCTCAACGTGTATCGCTTCAGAGAGGCAGGCATAGAGGAAGACGACGCTCCCGAGGAGCTCGTTCTGGACAAGGAGAAGACGCGGTCGAAGGAGCAGGTGCTGCAAGACAAGATGAAAGAAGTGCAGTTCCAGCTGGGAAGCTACCAGTACGGCAAAGCGCTCAAGACTGCGTTGTACTCCCGGCACCCCGATGCCCTCGTTTCCACGTTTGAGGAGCTCG
This sequence comes from Leishmania aethiopica, assembly GCA_003992445.1. Taxonomy (NCBI): domain Eukaryota; phylum Euglenozoa; class Kinetoplastea; order Trypanosomatida; family Trypanosomatidae; genus Leishmania; species Leishmania aethiopica. Next base: position 9,857 of record RZOE01000096.1, read on the forward strand.
TGCGTCGAGGCGCGCTGCACGTCGCGCTGAACAACCAAAACGACCGCACCATTGTGCGCGTTCTTCGCTTTGCCACTCACTACGTCGAGAAGCCGCAGTTCACGGACACAATGCTCGTCGTGTTCGAGACCATTTTCGATATCTATAGCGCCTATGTGGGCAAAAGTGCCTTCTTTCACCGGGAGATTTTGAATGCGCAAAAGAAGATCGGCGCGTCTCTTGCGGTGATGCAGCGGATGGAAAGGAGTATGGGCATCATGGAGATGATCGTGCATTCGGAATAGGGGCGAGGGCAAGATGTTGTACTTGCGCGGATGGCGATGCTAGCCCGCCGCGCCCCTCACACTATCCCCCTACTTGCCGATGTCGGAGAAGTGTCAGTAAGTGTAATGAATCGTAATGCGTCGTGTAACTGGTTGCATACACCGAGGACAAGCAGCGACAACAGAAGAAGCTCATCGTTTGGCACGGCAAGCAAAAAGCAGCAGAGTAGTGCAGAGGTCGGTGACGATCCGGATGGCAGTAACATCACTCAAAACTCTTGTTTGCGTCAGGAGGCAAGGGAGACGGCTGCGTCTTCGATCGAGTTAACCGCCTATGTCAGCAAATAGGGAGGGCCACCCACGCACAGACAATCATCTGCGTCGTGAGTGTGGCGTGGTCTCGTTGTTTCCGGGATGCTTACGTCTGTGACGCGTAACGGCGTTGTCAGTGCGTACAAAGGCGCCTCAGGTCCGAATCTTGGAGGCGGGCGAGCGGCGAGGAAGCGGAGGAGAGCGATTCGACTCTTGCTCGGGTGACAGTTTAATCCTGCCCTACTGTCTCTCGGTTTCCGTGTATTCTGCCACACATATCTCTCTGTTACACTTTTTTTCTTCTATCCATGCTTTCTTTTTTTTTTCGTGTTTTGTTTTCTTTCGGGGGGGGGGGGTGAGGTTGGATGGATTTGCATAGAGTTGCGAGTTCATTTCTGGCTATCCGTCTTTCTCTCCGAGTCACCAAAATACGCATCTTTTACTCCTTTCTTCGCTGCATACTTCTACCGCGCGCGCGTCACCTCAAAGCAAACACGATGCTCCGCCGTCTTTCCACCAGCTGCTTCCTGAAGTGCGCGCAGTTCCGCGGGTTCGCGGCTACGTCGCCGCTTTTGAATCTGGACTATCAGATGTACCGTACAGCGACCGTCCGTGAAGCTGCGCCACAGTTTTCCGGCAAGGCTGTCGTGAATGGTGCAATTAAGGATATAAACATGAATGACTACAAGGGCAAGTACATTGTGCTGTTTTTCTATCCGATGGACTTCTCCTTCGTTTGCCCGACCGAGATCATTGCGTTTTCGGATCGCCACGCCGACTTTGAGAAGCTGAACACGCAGGTTGTTGCGGTGTCGTGCGATTCGGTGTACTCTCACCTGGCGTGGGTGAACACGCCACGCAAAAAGGGTGGCCTCGGTGAAATGCACATCCCGGTACTGGCGGACAAGTCGATGGAGATTGCTCGTGACTACGGTGTGCTGATCGAAGAATCCGGTATCGCTCTTCGAGGACTCTTTATCATCGACAAGAAGGGCATCCTGCGCCACTCAACGATCAATGACCTTCCTGTGGGTCGCAACGTGGACGAGGCACTGCGCGTGCTGGAGGCTTTCCAGTACGCGGACGAGAACGGAGACGCGATCCCGTGCGGATGGAAGCCTGGACAGCCCACGCTGGACACCACAAAGGCAGGCGAGTTTTTCGAGAAGAACATGTGATTCCTTTCACCTATACAGGTGCTTTATATATTATCGGCTCTTCATCTGACAGAGCAAAGAAAGCTTATTTTTGACAGGAAAACGTAACGCGCTGATAGGGGAGAGAAACAAAAACAACCGGAGCCGAGACATTCGTTTGGAGGAGGTAGAGGAGGCCCATCGGTGTCTAGAAGGCAATACCGCAGTGTGACAGAGCGACAGAGGTGGCAAAGGAGAGGTAGGGGGAAACGAAAATGAGTGCTGTATCATGTATGCATGTCTCTGTGGCTGCTTCTCAACTTTTCGTTCCGGCTGCCACTGGACTGTGGCCCTGCTCCAAACCTTCGACGTGGGATCATTCGATGTGTCTTTCTTTTGGCACTCTTTATTTTATCGGTGACTGAGACGGACACTGTGCTGCAGAGAATCAAGAGAAAAAAGCGGAAAAGGCGGCAGGGCCTGGATGGCAAATCCTTTAGTTGTGCCTGTCAGTGATGCCTCTCTAGGTGGCGGAGCGGCTGCACGTGATGGAGGACGACGTAGCGCAATACGCGCCGTCAGTCGACAGATCGAATAAGCACCGTGCTGGTTTCAGTATCCCTGCGAACTATCCTGGTTATGGGCGCCTTGAATGCGAGCTTTTGTTTGAGCTCCACTTGCGACCTCCCTTGTTCTTTTTTTTTTGCACTTCTGTGGCACCTGTGTTCTTGCTGTCGGCCCTTTTCAACTTCAACACACGGAGAAACCAACCTGCCTGTGGCAATCACGAGCCAGTTGGGAAAAAGGAGACGAGGTGTCAAGTGCCTTTGCGACGATCGGAATGTCTCGTATGAGCGTCCCGCCGAAGGTCGGGCAGCGCCCCGGCATTGGTGTTGAGAAGACGACCAATCCAAAGGTATTTTTCGATATCAGCATTGACAACAAGGCAGCCGGTCGCATTGTCATGGAGCTGTACGCCGACACGGTTCCCAAGACGGCCGAGAATTTCCGGGCTCTCTGCACGGGAGAGAAAGGTAAGGGCCGCAGCGGTAAGCCCCTGCATTACAAGAACAGCGTGTTTCACCGCGTCATCCCGAACTTCATGATCCAAGGCGGCGACTTTACTCGGGGAAACGGCACAGGCGGCGAATCCATCTATGGCACCACCTTCCGGGATGAGTCGTTCTCTGGGAAGGCCGGCCGGCACACTGGGCTGGGGTGTCTGTCCATGGCCAACGCAGGTCCGAATACGAACGGGTCACAGTTTTTCATTTGCACTGCTGCAACCCCGTGGCTCGACGGCAAGCACGTTGTCTTTGGCCGTGTCATCGATGGTCTTGACGTTGTGAAGAAAGTTGAGCGACTGGGATCGTCTTCCGGGAAGACACGCAGTCGCATCATGGTGTCCGACTGCGGCGAGGTGGCGGCTGATAAATTGAAGGGACAGCGGCCACCCCAGCAGCAACATCAGCCAGTGAAGGCATCTGCGGAGATGAAGCGGGCCGCGGACAAGAAGGCTGTTGCGGAGACGTTGCTGGCGTCTTCTCCAGCCGCGGAGGGGCAGAAGGCTCTCTCTGCAAAGAAAGAGACACCGCTTCAGGTGGCCGCACCAAGTGAGACGAAGAAGCGCATGCGCGCGGTGGACGAGGAAGAGGCGCGGCTGGCTCGACTTCGTGAGAAAAAGGCGAAATTGGCCGCCCTGCGCTCCAGCGCTGTGGGGAACGAATAACTGCGTGCTTTAGCGACTAACCTGATTAACTATCATCTAGGTGACTCTTCTTGTGTAGCGTCTGCCTTCGCAGTTTTAATGAAAGAGCAGAGATCCGGTGAATGGGTGCCGCGCCTCGAAGAAAGGTAACGAAAAAAGAATCCAGCAAGCGCCGGAGCGCCTTCCTTGTGGAGTGTTGAAGGAGTTAACGGTGACGCGGCAGCGCGCTGGGCCGAGGATCTAGCGGACAACGCTTGGGTGACAGCTTCTGGGCCTCTACCACGTGATGTCAGAGACGTGGCGCCATTGCACCGGTGGCAAACGGAGGGTGCCAGCCTCGCACTCTGAGGCTGGCGGTGACGTACCCGCCACCTACCTCTTTTAGCATCCTGTCGTTGTTCTTCTTCCTTCATTTCCACTTTTGCCTCTTTTCGTGGCTCATCGCACATTGCGCAAACGTGCCCTTGGCTGTGCTCCGTTTGCTTTCACTTGGCGCACAGTGCAGCTTACTTGGAGACGCTCCCCGCAACTGCGTTGTTTCGGATCTGCGAACCTTGCAGGCATATCCTTCAGTCGCTGCCGCGATTACTCCGAGAAGATGCTGCGTTGTGTGTCGAGAAGGCTGTGGTATCAGTTCAAGGACCTCAAAAGTAAGGCCATCCTTGAAAAGCTTCGAAACTCGAAACTGCAGGAAGGTGTCCACCCTTCTGACATGGATATGGAGGATCTGGCAAGGGAAAGCGGCATTGCGCCGTCGAGTAGTGTCAATGTGCAGGACTTTGTGCACGAGAAAGAGGCCGTGCTGGAGATGCTGCAGGAACAGCGACTGCGCCGCATAGCCCGGCGCGAAGCGTTTCTGGAGTGGCAAGCTGGGCAGCGTGAAAAAGGCGCCGCTCACCGTCTTGTTCGCCAATCGCGCAAAGCAGAAAAGTACAAGCGCCGCCACTACCATGCCACGAGTGGGCGAATGTTGCCGATATCTCTTTCTCCGGGTCAAGCACCGCCAGATCGCCGCACACCAATGTCAATGCCAAAGGCGTGCGTATCGTCTACCGAGTTTCTACGAGGAGGTCCGGCACAAAATCGGCACGCCATACACCTCTCTTTGGGGAAGAAGTGAGTGCCCTCTGCAGTGCGTGTGCCGCTCTCCTTTCTGCACTATGTCCTTACACAAAATGTGCTGTTTTAAAAGAAAAAAGGAGCGAAGGTTGAACGACTCCCTCTCATCTCTGCTCGCCGCTTTTTTGTTCTTTGGAGGGCGATGAGGGCCACCAGTCCTTACCGCACGACAAGGGACAGCATGTGTACAGATGCACAGGGAAGGGAGGGATCATGAGTGCCAACACAGCGTGAAGGGATGGGAAGGGGGAGGTGAGGTGCGTTTTTACCTGCCTCCTCTATGCTGTTCTGCTCTCTCTATGTGCGCCTCGTTTGCGTCTCCGCGACGGCAGAAGCCGCAGCAAAAGCTGGTCTCTTAGCGATTCTTTTGCTGGGCGCCTACTTGGACACGACTCTCGCTGCTTTTCATCCTTCTCTCATCTCGTCCTCTGCACGGCGCGCGCACGTGAGTGCCGATGGACCCCTTTGCCCAGGGCAACACACAGTGCGATTGCGCTTAGCCAGAGGAGCGTGCCATGTTCACCAAGTTCATCTCACGCGTGAAGGCCTTGCCGCCGAGATCGGGGGACTGGGCTAACAAGCTGGGACCTGTTGCTCTCATGGGCTGCTCGGGGGGAGCACACATGAGTTCGACGAAGCTTCTGAACCATTTCTACACGTCCCCGCGAGACTGCGACATGTATGCAGAGTTGACCTTCCATGAACCCGGTCCTGTGGAATGTCCACCAGAGACGGTCATTTTTTTCCCTGTGATCCAGTGTGGTGAAATGCTGGATGAAAAGGGAGAGCCTAGCGAGGCCACCAAGGATGACTGGTACCTGGCGATGACAGAGGCCACGACAGAGTTGCTGGAGAAGGGTTACGTTCCGGTGAGTGTCGGCGGTGATGGCTCTGCGACGCTAGCTATGGTTGAGGCGTACAAGCGGCTCTTCCGGTCAAGCGAGGTGGTGCTGATTCACTGCTCTGCCAGACCGTCGCTGGAGAAGGCGGAACATCCGATTCGTGTATTGCTCGAGAAGGACCTGTTGAAGGGTGTTGTCGAGATCGGGAATCGCTGTGTCTCGTCCGGCGACCGCAAGATCCGAAAGCAGCACAAGGTGATGTACATGGATATGCAAGCCATATACGCAAAGGGCCTTTTTTGCATTCGCGACATCCGCAATGACTATCCAGTCTTTTTGAGCATTGACGCTGATGTACTGGATCCGGCTTTTGCACCGGCCGTGGAGTCGCCTGTGCCAGGAGGTCTCTCTACGCGGGACCTGTTGCACATCATGACCGGTATTCGAGGGCCCAAGGTGGCTGGGATCGACATCCACGGGTACCACCCTAGTCTGGACATGTGCCGTAGCGATGGCGTTGGCCTGACCCAGATGGCGTTGACGAAGGTGCTGAAGGAGTCGATTGTCAAGGCGTACACCATCTCCACACAGACTGCGGAGGAGGGTCTTGAGAGGGTGCGCCTGATGCAGCGACAGGGCACGCTGTCCGACAACCCATACCCTGATCACTGATGGGCCGCGTTCCCGCTGTACGTGTCACCCCGTAACTACCTTTGCGTTGTAGGCTCTTATGGATTTTGTGGTATCCACAGAAAGCGTGCCCGGCTCATGCCTTTTTTTTTGATTGAGGCAGCGCAGTGCATCGCTGCACCGCTGAAACGCGTCCACCTCTGTGGTACCACCGCCGCTTCACGTGCTGCTGGCTCTTTGTTGTTTATGTGAGCAGCGGAGGGCCACGTCAGGAGCTGATGATGACAAACATGGTATCCGTTTCATGGCGTGCATGTTCAGATGAGATCGCTGCGAAGAGGCGGCGTATGTGCATGAGAGGGTGTTTTTTTGCTGCGCAGCTCCGCATATACCATGACATTTTCTCCTCCTTTTGCTTTTATCTCGTTTCGCAACTGACTACCGGGACCTGCTTCACTGTGCCCGTCACTCTCTTATACATCGGTATAGAGGAAGCTTTTTTGTTGTTGTTGCTCGGTATCCAGAACGGTTAGTTGGGTTCAGTCGCAAGAACGGAAGCGTGCGCATACACACACTTACAGACAAAGACACAGACACAACAGTAACACGTCCACAAAGGCGCAATGTCAGAGGGAGCGATAGTCCCACGCGAGGGCTCGCCGCAGTCGATCTCTGAGGAGCTGGAGCGTCGTCGCAGCGAAGCTCGAAACTTGGAGCTGCGGGTCTCGCGAAAGGAAGCGGAGCTCCAGCGCGCCAAGGAGGAGCAGGAGTTGCTGAAGGAGATGCGCACAATGAACGAGATGATCATTCGAAAGAAGGAAAGGCAGCTCAGCGAGGGCGTGGCAAATGGCGTGAAAATTTCTCCCGAGTCGCTAGCGGAGCTGAATGCGCTGGGGGATGCACTGAGGCTGGAAAACCTCAAGACGGCGGAGCTCCAGAGCGAGGCTGACGTCACTTCGCATCAGATGGAGGTGGTGGAACGCTCGCTGGAGAACACAGAGAAACAGCTTCTGGAGGCAAAGCGCTCCACTGGGTGGGATATCGACCGCAATTCTGCACGCACGGAAACCGGCATGGAGAGTGAGTTCAAGGGAAAGAAGAGGCTGCTCTCCTCCCTGGCCTCAGAGCAGCGTACTCTCTCGGAGTTGTCTGAGCGACTGAAGCAACAGGCGGAGGAGCTTCAGGCTAAGGTTGACGCTGCCGAAGATATGGACGAGCGCTTCGCGGAGACTGAGGAGGAGCTGCGTCAGGCAAACGTGCGCTACAGGGAGCTGATGGAAGAAGTCAAGAGTAACGAGCGCATTCAAAAGAAAACAGAGCGCGTGCTGACGGTGGCAAACACGCAGGACAAGTACAAGTGCATCCGGCAACTGGAGGGGGAAAAGAGAGTGTTGCACAATAACCTCTCCAAGCTGCGCGAGACCAACGTGAGCAACTCCAGGTCCATCCTTTCTCTCGAGGTCCGCTTGCGACAGCTGGAGACCCGGCTAGAGGCCGTCAACGGGTTTCTTCGTGAGGTCTTCGCCGAGGTGGAGGATGACGAGCCCATGGACGATGTGCCAGAGGGTGCAGTCGAGGTGCCGCTGGCCCAGTTCGAGGAGCTGAGTGCGGCACTCGAGCTTTCCCGCGAGACAGTGGCGCAACGCGACGATCAGCTAGATGGGCATGACTGCAAGATCGAGCAAATGGAGCGAAAGGTTGTGATCCTGCAGAACGCCATCGCGTCACGCGGGGTCTCCGCACAAGTGCAGGCCCGCGGAAGGGACAGTCAGCAGCGCAGCATGTACGCGAACCACTCACGGCGGCGGTCGCAGCTGCGGACAGAGCGCGATCAGCTCGCTGTGGAAAACACGGTGCTGCGGAATCGACTTGAGTTGTTGTAGCGGCACTGCGGTCATGAGAGCGCACCTTTGCTCTCTCAGTTTCGTTGCTATGTAATGTCTCGTCCTTAGTGGTGGTGATTGTGGCGCTGATTGTACTGTTTTTTTTTTTCCTTTTTATTCATCGATTTCCATGTACGTCCTCGGCATGGCACCCTCACAGTGCGGGCTGCAACTGGAATCCTACACACAGTGGTGGGAGGGGGAGAGGCCGAGTAGCTAGGGCGGGCGCCGCGGCAAGGCGACGGCGAGGCTGAATTGGGGGACGGACTGAGGGCAGCGGCGACACAAGTGAATGACATGAACGACGGAGGGGCGAGTGTGTCTGTTTGTTGGCCTCTTTCTCCTCCTCTATCGAGCACACTCCGCTCTCTCCCCACCTGTCCAGCGCTTAGTGTGGTTTCGTCGCATATCGAGATAGTCGTTGCCCCCTTTCCCTCCATACGTCTTCCATCGATGAGTTTAGTGCCAGCTTAGAAGATGGAGGACGGGGAATTTGGACTGAGGAAGCGCTTGCTGTGAACCGGCAGCGGGAGTGACAGCTTTTCCCCATTATTTTTATGCAGGCAGCTGTGATACCCTGACGTGCAGTAGTGTGCATCACACCACCTCCTTTCCTAATCGAGGGACCAGCGGGGAGTGGGCTCGATAGTGTGCACGCGTGAGAAGGGAGCGGAATGCAAGCGTGCAGTGGCTTTCGCATCGCCTCCCTGCCCATGCGAGTTCGAGTGCGATTCGGACGCGCATATGTGTGGCCCTTGAAGTACCTCAACCCTCTTTCTGCATCGATGTTCCTCTACCATGTGTGTCGTCGTCATCTTCACTTCCCTCGATGATGCCAGCTGTACGGCGCAAGTCTTTGTATTGATGTGCGTATGTTACGTGGACGCCACGTTTTCTTTCCCGCCTCTTCTTTGTTTTTTTCTTGTCTTCATCTTTTCGCTGTGTTCTCTCGTGCTTCAGGCGGTGTGGGACTGGAGCAGAGAAGAAAGACGGATGGGACACCACGTAAAGACGCCGAAGAGGCAGCGCAGCGTGCGAAAGTCAGCAGCCGCTCTGCTGCCTTGTCTTCTCTGCCCTTTTATATGTCACGTTTAGAGCAAAGTTCGCTGTAGTCTTACCGATGACACCAAAGCACTCCGCAGCGTTTTCCCTGGCTACTTGTGTTTCTGTCCCTTTCGCGCGCTCTCCGTGTGGGTGCACGCGCGCGGCGAGAGACTCTATGCGGGTCACCGGCGTCAGTGGTGGCTGTTACTGCCGTTTTGATTGTGTACGAAGGACTCAAATCTAGACCGTGGATGGCGAGCGGACTCTGTTCGTACAGAGGGACTTTCATCGTAAGCCTCAACGTGTCCCTTTGTAGGTGCGGCACGTCTCTCATGCAAGGATCGCTGCATGCGTTCATCTCCTGTTCCGTCTCTCTTTTTGGTTTCTCGCAACGGGGCACATGCGAGTCGTTGTTCCGTGGTGCAGCTCGTATACATCACCTCCACTCTTTTTTCTCTGCAGCAGGTTGTCACGTATCGTGTGACCACCTGTAGCCACGGCACAATGACAGCACTCGCCGATGAAGTGAGGGAAAAGTACTCGCTGTCGCTGTCGTCTGACTACGTCGAGCGCTGCGTGCAGGCGAAGGCGTCGCTAACCTCCCTGGAACTGTACCAGAAATCGCTTTGGGAGAATTTGCGCGATATCTGCGGCACGAGCCTGCTGCCCTACGGCATCGGCGCTCAGGTTTCTGCCACCCTTCCCAATGCTGTTGTCATGCAAATCAACGCGTCACGAGACGCGACGCAGCCGTTGCGGCCCTGCGCCGACGCCTCTGATGAGGAAGCCATTCTCAACGCGGCCTTTCAGCGGAACTCCAGCAAACGACTGCTGCGGTTGCAGCTGACTGACGGAAATGTCGAGATCCCAGCAGTGGAACTGTCTACCTTGTGTGTGTTTCAGGGAATCCCCACCCCCGGTGGGAAGTTGCTGATTCACAAGGACGCCGAGGTGCGCAACGGCTGCATCATCTTGTCCGAAAGCAGCGTCTCCCTGCTCGGTGGTGAGGTGCATCAGTTGAAGCAGGACTTCCTCGCTAACCGTCGCCGACTGGAGGTTGGCTACCAGACGAGTAACGGCCTCGATGGGGCGCCTCGTTTTGCTCCGCTGCAGGTGGGACATCACTATCGCAGTAGTGTGGCGCACAGCGGTGCCCCGGTTGACATAGGGTATCAAGTTGGAGCTTTACCGTACCACGCGAACGAGCGCGGCGGTATGCGCGGCAACTACTCTCACAACGGCGGCGGTGGCGGCCGTGCCCAGCAAGCAGGCGGCAATTATGGGGGGCGTGTTAGTGACGGCGATCACGGCAGGGGAGGACGGGGAGGTCGGGGCGGCCGCGGTGGGGACAGTTCTTATGGCGGCGATGTTTGGCGAGGTCATGGAAGGGGTGGTGGCGGATATGGCAGGCGAGGTGGTGGTGGCGGCGTCGACTCCCGCGGTCGTGTCGGGGGTGCGTCGTACCACGTTGACACGCCGAACGTCCAACCGCCGGCGGAGAAGTTTCCGGAGATTAACGAGGCGAATTTTCCGCGGCTGGTATGAGGCGGAGCGCGGCTTCTCGCCATGAAGGTACATGTCGAGCGGAACGTAGGACGCTACACCAGGACTGGCGAGTCTGCGCCGTATCTTTGGCTTGCGTTTAAATGCCGCTGCGGAGATGGCCGTCCGCATCAACACGAACGCGGAAGTGCACACAAAAAGTGCAAACAGGAGCACGCGTACACGTGCGCAGAAAAGTATGCGAGAGGCTGCGCGCCTACTCGAATCTGCGCGTAGCTGAGTGAGGACTGTACTTGAGGGAGAGTAGCTGTGGCGGCGGGTAGCTCTTTTACATGAGAGCGACGTTTCCCTCCGGGCTGCACAGCCTGGTGTGCGGTGACAACGCAGGGAACAGAGGAGCGTGTCTTCCCGCACACGTTTATCTTCAAAAACTTGTAGAGGATTCATGACGCTTTCCATTTCGATCGCAGCTACATCTCCAAGTACTACTGCTCCCCCCCCCCCCGTGGTGCATGTGAGGGCGATATGGTGCAACAAGCCCATTCCACCCCGATCGTTTTCGCTTTCGCTGAAGGGGGCCCTCCTGTCTCTGTTCTTTTGCTCTGTTCTTACGTCGGGCTCTCCACGTCCATGACACCCGCAGTCGCAATTCTCGTTTAACGTTTTCTCACTTGCGGGTGAGACATTGGAACGAAGGGGCGACATCGTCGCCCTCCCCCTTCACCCCTCTCCCCCCCCCCCAACACACACAGAGAAACACCCAGAGCCACATACTTCCATCTTTCTTCAGCGCACACGCCTGCCGCGTCAACGTCGGAGTTCTCTCGACGTCGCTTTATTCGCGTGGAATGCGCACCCGTGGTATGCAGGAGAACCTCCAGCGGTGCTAGGCTGCAGCGTGATGAGAACCGGAGGAGGCGAGCGCAATGCGCTCGTTGGTGCTTGCAACGACCACAAGTACGCAAGTGTGGAGGCGTTGCGGAAGCTAGTGCGGCTGGATTGCCGCTATGCATGGGTTGATGTGCCCTTTTCTACACCTTCGGTGCGCCGCCAGATGCTTGCACGCCAGCGCGGCGCCACCGGCGGCCCAAGTGCACCAGAGAACGTGGACTTAGAGGCATTGTTGAACTCAGACAGCATTCCGCAGTATATATGGCCGGCTGCCTATCCCATGTGCGAGTGGATCCATTCCCATAGCGACATGTTTCAAGGCAAATGCGTGCTGGAACTCGGGTGTGGGGCTGGCGTTCTCGGGTTCACGGTCGCGCAGCATGCCAGGCAGGTGGTGCTGACTGATTGCTCGCCCGTCTCCCTCGCCCTCGTGCTTGAGTCGGTCGCGCGAAACGGCTACTGCAATTGCGACGTGGCTGCCCTGCAGTGGGGAAGGGAAGATCAGCTGGCGCAGATAAAGCTGGAGTGCGGTGTGGACTCCTTTGACATTGTCATGGGTAGCGACGTCTTCTACTTCAGCAGCACTCTCAAAGCCGGGCTTGCAACGGCACGCAGCGCTCTCATGCCACGGCACGACAACGATGCGGTGTTTCTCTGCGGCAGTGTCGCGCGCTCCGACCGAATGGAGGTTGATCTCGAGGAAATGCCACTCCAGGAAGGGTTTGTCCTTGCTGATTCAATCGTGATGGACCCGTTTCGGCTCTACGTTTGGAAGGTGTCCTTCTTACAGTAGTCCTTGCTCGTGGGCTCTTCGTGCATGAATGCTGATCGAGAACTCTGTGACTTGTGGCAGCCGGCCACCTGCCCGTTGTCGAGGTCGAACACGGCGCAACGTAGAAAGTGGGGAACCGCCGGCCAGACACCCTCTCAACCCTCACCGTGATGCTCCGCTTGGGGTGATTGGTGCCGACACTTTGTCGCTGTTTTTCATCCTATCCCTGCATGTGCGCGGAAAATCGCGGGTTCCCCCCCCCCCAGTCGGCTCGGCGTCGTGCCGGCGGACACATCAAAGCCAGCACGGAAAGCGACGGTATCGCATTCCTACACATTCGGTCGTTCTCACGCCCAAGGAGCGCTACCGTCGTACGGAGGCATGTAAACATGCGCGGCTACACCAGTACCTGCTCTACGTGTTCGAGTTTCGCGTTTGTGCACTTTTTGTCGCTCATTTGTTTCCTTTCTGTGTGTATGTGTGCTGTGTTTTCCTGCTCCATCGTATCATCGCATCTCTTTCCGTGCGCTGCACGTGCCCCTCAGGCATCCCACGGGTGAACGTGTGTCGATCGTGCAGCGCTGTAGGAGAGGAGGGGCGGGGGGGGGGGGGCGCATTATGCTGTCCCAAATGCGTCAAGTTCACACTCGCAGACGCAACGCAGATGTGATCAGACCCTCCCTCTACCCAAAAGGCACGCATAAGATTGTCGCCGAAGAGGATGGTGGCGTGCATGTGGCCCACCCTCACACCTCTAGGTGGTGTGGGATGAGCCGTGTGATGCAGAGACGAGACACAACTCTGCTGCAACTGTGTAGGAGTGCAGAGGTGAGGTGAAACATCATCAGCAACGCCTATCCTTCTCTAGCGATATGCACAATGACTCAACTCAAATGGATGCTAGCTGCTATTCTTTTTTGCTGTGGCAGCAGTGAAGTTCCTCGCCATTGCCTTATCTCCGTTTTCTTTGCAATGTCCCCCTACTGCCTTTCCTTTCCTCTCTGCTCGACAACATTGGCGCGCGGGATCCCTACAACAACCGTGCATCTCAACTACACCATGAATGAGCTTACTTTTTCCCTCTGTGCACCCCCCTCCACACACACACGCACGCACAACGCCGGACATAGTCATGCGCACACGACTCTCCATCGGCAATTCTCCCTTTTTATCACCGTCTTCGTTTCTTGGGTTTCACACGCGGCTGCATTGTTTCGACGCCCACAGAGACAACTGAAGAAAGAGACATAGGCTTACCGTCGTTTATCTCCGTTTTCCGATCAAAGGTAGTATCACTGCATCTCTCCGAGTGTGTGTGTGTGAGCCGTCTTACCTCGTCTCGTCCCCCAGCACCAATCAGCTCTTCTTGATCTCAACCGACAAGATGTCTGCATCCGATGGCCAGGGAATGCGGGCAGTGATTCTGGTCGGCGGCTTTGGCACTCGGCTCCGTCCGCTGACGCTGACGACGCCGAAGCCCCTTGTCCCATTTTGCAACAAGCCGATGATCATTCACCAAATCGAAGCATTGAAGGCGGTCGGCGTGACGGAGGTGATTCTGGCTGTGGCGTACCGGCCGGAGGCGATGAAGGAGCAGATGGACGAGTGGTCACGGAAGCTTGGTGTTTCCTTCGTGTTCTCCGTCGAGGAGGAGCCGCTCGGCACGGCCGGCCCGCTTGCCCTCGCCCGCGATATCCTGATGCAGGATGACAAGCCGTTTTTTGTGCTCAACTCCGATGTCACGTGCACGTTTCCGATGCAGGAGCTGCTGGACTTCCACAAGGCGCACGGCGGCGAGGGCACCATCATGGTCTCGCAGGTGACGCAGTGGGAGAAGTACGGTGTCGTCGTCTACTCGCCGCAGACTTACCAGATCGAGCGCTTTGTGGAAAAGCCGAGCAGATTTCTTGGGGACCGAATCAACGCCGGCATTTATATCTTCAACAAGAGCATCCTGGACCGCATTCCTCCCCGCCGAACGTCCATCGAGAAGGAGATCTTCCCTGCGGTGGCCGCGGAGGGGCAGCTCTACGCATTTAACCTGGAGGGCTTCTGGATGGATGTTGGCCAGCCCAAGGACTACATCTTTGGCATGACCAAGTTCATTCCGTCCTTGGCTCATAGTAACCGCGAAACGGAGCAGTTGCACACGGAGGCCACGGAACACCAGCGTGGCGGCCGCTTCACTGTGGTCGGCGCCTCTCTAATTGACCCCTCCGCAAAGATCGGCGATGGCGCCGTGATTGGCCCCTATGCTTCGATTGGCGCCAACTGCGTTATTGGCGAGTCGTGCCGCATCGAAAATGCTGCCATCTTGGAGAACTCCAAGGTCGGCAAGGGTACAATGGTGTCTCGCAGCATTGTGGGCTGGAACAACCGTATCGGCAGCTGGTGCCACATCAAGGACATATCTGTGCTCGGTGATGACGTGGAGGTCAAGGATGGCGTGGTTCTCATTGGCACCAAGGTGCTCCCCAACAAGGATGTCGGCGAGCACCATTTCGAGCCTGGGATCATCATGTAGTGCTGCATCGGCGTGGAGGCATGCGCGTTGCTTCATGGATCGCGGCGAATGCGTTTAGTGTACTTTCTTTTCGCCGGTGTGTGTGATCCGTTGGGTATCGTATCCTGGGCGCCAAGGGAAACCGAATACAGCGGCACTGGCACCCACGTACATGCACTCACACGCGGTTACTTACACGCGCATGTTCAGCAGTGGCGGGTGAATGGGAGGAAAGAGGATAGTGGGGATGTTTCTCAATGCTGTCTGCACATGATCGTGTGTGGTAGGACAACGAATGGCTGTGAAGCGACACGTCAGTGCAAGTGTAGCACCTATGTCACTCTCTCGCTCGTTCTTTTATCATCCTTCCCTCTCTTGTTTCTCATTTTGTTTGTTCTTCGGTTATTGTCTCTCATTCCGCCCTTCCTTATTTTATCGCCCCGCTCAGCTGATGAGCATCCTGAAAGACAAAACACATTCTAACCTACCTTTTTGGTCTGTCAACCTATCTCCTCTCTGTTTTCCTTTTCACGCTTTCTCCGTCTCCTTGTCTCCTCCCCGTCCCCCCCCCCCCCACACACACACACACTTCGCGTTTCCCCGTCTGCTCTTCTTTTTTTTGTTGTTGTCTGTTCTTGTGTTGGTTTGCCTTTTCTCCGGGTGTTGTCTTCTTTCCACTTGTTTGCCTTTGCGTTCTCCTGTGATTCTGTCTTTGATATTAGCAGCTAGATCTCTCTCTCTTTCCCTCTTAGAGAGACTGAAAACCCCCTTTTCTGTTCGCAATACTTGTGTATGCATACACTTGCTTCAACCCGTGCTCGTTCGCTTCTGCCTCGACAGCGTCTGTCGAACGGCCAATCGATGCACCTCTCTATGCGTTTCCGTATGCGCGTGTGGGTGTGGGTGCTGGCAGGAGTAGAAAAGGACAAACGATGCCGTGCTAAGCAATGCTTGAGCTATGAAGCAAGCAGCTGGAGGAATAACAACGCTCGCACGGCGCTTGCAGTATCCGTATAGGAGCGAAGACGACATTGTTTCTCTACTTTCCGCGCTTCCCTTCTCGCTAGCTTTTTTGAGATGCCATGAAGGCGGCGCATACAGTCGCGCACATGCGCGGATACGCAAACACGCACAAACGGGTTTCGGCATATCTACTCTGTAACAGGCAAATGTGTGAGTGTTTAGCATTGGTTGCGTGGCGCATCTGCTTTTTTCTACGCGTTCTTGGTGTGTGTGGGGTGCGAATCGCGCTACTCTTCTGGAAGCAAGATGCATGTAATTGAGCGAAAGATACGAACAAAATCTGTAGAAAGAAGACGTGCGGGAGAGAGAGGAAAGGAGAGAAAAACAAACTTCCGAGAGCCAAAGGGCTGTTATCATACACGATGCCCTTGAGTGTTTCATACTCTGAGGAAAGTTCTCCGTGATTGTAGATGTACCCAGGCCGAAGGGTCATCCTAGTTGCATCCAGAAGTGCATTCGCTAAATTTATTTGAGAGGAAAAGACAAAAGCCGAAAAGAGACAGCGAATCGAAAACCACGGCAAACGGACAACATGAAGGAAACATGCGAAGGGGTAAAGCCGCTTCCTTTCCACTCCACAGTGTGGTAGTCGGCGCTCCGCACCCCTTTCCGCCCTCGCCCCTCCCCAACCACCCCTCCTGCCGCCTCGTTGTCGGTCTTTGCACCCATCGCCGCTTTCGCCTTGATGTCTTCTCACCCTTTTTCCTCTAATGTCCTGCCTCCTACCATGTTTCTTTCTCTGCCCCTCTCTCCCCACCCCACTTTGCCGAACCGGGGGGAGGCGCAGAAAAACAGAAATGAAAAACGGAAAATACAGACGAGCAGCATAGTTAGGTAAGGAGTGTTGAAGAGGCGACGGCGTGTGTGCGCGTGTTTCTGTGTCTCGGAGAAAGAATCGACGCGCTCTCGAAAACATATTCAAGTATGAAGGTGAGTGGGGATAGTGGCGGAGCGGGGGAGGATGCGAGGAGTAAAGAGGAACTGTGAAGGGCGTGCGTGTGTGTTTGTGGGCATGAGCCGGGGAAGATAGAGGCAGATGTTGCCATAAGGGAGAAGCACACAGCTCTCCTGTGTTTGGTGTTTTCCTCTTCTCAAATGTGCTTTTCCTTTTCCTTTTCTTGTTGCCTCCCCCTCTCTCTTACTGGCTTCGTCCTCCGTTGCCCTTGTTTTTCTTGGGTTCCGTGTGGGTATGTCTCTCCCCCCCTCCCCCCCCCCTCGTATCTCTCTTGGATGTGTATTTTTTGTTTTTCTTCGGCTTGGCTTCACCCTTTTTCCCGTTTTGCTGTTTTTGTGGTTCACTATTTTACTCCTTCGCTCTCTCTCCCCGCCCATTTCTTGTATGTCCGCCGGCGTTTCATCTTTGTCTTCTTGCTCTGCCGCTCTGCATATGCCGTTGCGGTGCGTTCGTCTATGTGGAAGGTGCGCCTCGTGGAGGAGTTGACGAGAGCGCGTGCAGGTGCGAGCGTGTGCGCGCACGTCCTTTTTGGGACAAGCTGATTGCTCTATATCTTCTGTTTCGAGTGTCAGAGGTGACAGACGCGGCACGAGACGAAAACACACACACACAGAGAAAGGCCCAAGCCACATTCATACAAAGAGGTGAAAACTCACCGAATAAGCCAAGGCCGAACGCTAAGCCAAAATCCGAACTTGGCTCACTTGCTCGAATATCCCCTCCCCTTTAACAGAGGGGCAGGCACTCTCACCTGCGTACGCCATGGCTCTCCTCGATGCAGCGCTTGACTATTCTTACAAGATGTGTGCCTCACTGTGGCGGAGGAGAGTGGTCTGCCATGGGTCCCCGTCGTGGTATAGTCGCGTCGTGTCATCATCACGGCGGCAGCCACACTATGAGTGTCGGAGCACTCTACGAATGCCAGCGGATCTCCTCGATTTTCATTCCTGCATTCTTCCTGTCGCGTTCTCCTCTCTATCTGGCTGGCTTCTGTGGCTTTCTCCACGCACGTTACCTTTATAACGGTGCGTCGCCCCTCGTCTGGCTATTGGTGTGTGCATGTGTATGTGGGAACGACTGCTGGGGTTGCATGGAAGCTTTGTGTGATGCCGTCGGAGCCTGACTTTGACCGTTTTTGATTCTCTGTGTGTCTCTCACTTGCAGATTTCGTGTTTTGTTTTTGTTCTGGGTGCAGTCGGCATGTCTGTGAAGGGTGTTGCAGGCCCACCCCTCGTACCACAGGTGCAGCATGCAGTCATCCGTCAATTCCGAGCTGCAGCGGCTTTGGCTGGATGCGCGGTGCACCCCACCTACAGCGGCGCAACACAATGACAAGGTGAGCGCGTTTCTCTCTGTGTTTGTCCCAACGTTCACTTCACGCAAGTCGCAAGCATTCCGGGCTCTCTTCGGCGACGGCGCCGCGCTGGTAGGGCTGCTATGCAGAGACTTCGCTACTCTCGCGCGCCGGTCAACTGACGAGGACGCCATAGTGGTCCCAACTTTGGCGACACTCGCAACTGTGCGACTGTTCTCCCAAGCCTTGCGTCTTCTCATCAGCGACGACGCCCTTTCGAGCACGGAGGTGGGACGGCTAACCAGCGCTTACGAGAGCTTCGGCAACTTCAACGTTGTCGCTCTAGCCCTCGTTCTTCACGACCGCCTATTGCACGCAGTTCAAACGCAAGAGAGGGATGCCGCCGATTGGGGCGCGGTCGCTCAGACTGACGCCCGCCTCCTTCAGCTTGTCAGCGCCGTCGTGTCTTGCCGGCACAAGGAGCTGACGAGACGCTCGATGCTCGAGGCAATTCTTCCGGAGCGCGTTGCCAGCGTTGCTAGGACGGCAGTGACGTACTTTTCTGCGCCAGAGGAAGCCGGCGTCGAGGCCGCCGAGGCGAGCAGCAGTATTCTCCACCAGCAGCTCCCAAACGTCCTCGACGCGGACACGGCGGTGGAGACGCTGAGGGTGATGGAGGGCGCACTGGTCTCGTCGCAGCGGCGCCCTTCCAGCTCAGCCGCTGCGGTTTGGTCTTTCAACTGCTTTGCGTGCGTCCTAGAGAACATCATCTATGCCAAGCAACTCATCGGATTTTCGCCGGCAGAAAGCGTGAACTTCGACGTTATCACGGCGACCGTGCTGAACTTTGGCAAGGAAGTTGGTGAGGACGGCATGCCCGCCCTACGTCGCGTGGTGGGGAGTCTGCGTGTGCTAGCGCTTGCAGAGCGGCCTGACGTGTCGAGCCGACAGCCATCCAACACGTCTTCTTTGGGCAACAGTTTTTTCCGAATTCTTCCCGCGACGGTAGGCAGAATGCAGCAGCGCATCGCAGGGTCGTGGGGCACTGCTGAGCGACGCGAGACGCCTCTAGGCGTCCACTGCGACGGTGCCGTTGAATCGCTGGCGCGCCTGTTCGTTCTCAGCACGCAGAGCCAAATGACAGAGTTGTGTGGGCAGCAGCTTTTTCAGCTTCTCCTCATGAGGGGCGTCTCGGCGGCGGTCTTAGGGTTCGTGCTCTCGATCTGCGCCGAGAGTGCTCCACGCTTTGGGGCTTCAAAGCTGTGTTCTCTGATGGCTTTCGTCGGCAAGCTCCCGTGCAAGGGCGAGGTCGGCGAATTCCTGAAAGCGATTCTGGATCATCTTCGCTGCGGGCGGTTTTGTCTGCCGGAGCAGCGGATAGCAGTGGTGGGCTTCTTCATTGATTGGTGCCCCAAGGCGAGCGCGCACGCCGCCACGTCGCTGGCGCTTGGTGTGGTGCAGGCCTGCGTGCACTGCCTGTCGCAGCTGGCAGTCGACCCGCGCGCCGGTGGCTTGGAGACGTTTGCGGAGCACTTCTCTGTCTTGGCGAAGGTTGTGCTGGGGTCGAAAGAGGCGGCGGAGTCGCTTATTAGCGACAACTGCTGTGCCTCTCTGCTGCAGGTGATGCTGGCATCGCTTGAGTCGGGGCAGCTGCACACCGCCGTGCTGCTGCGCGACGCCTTTGTGGGGCTGGTGATGAAAACGAATCTCTTCTGCGATGTTCTTCTTGAACAAATCGCGTCTGCCACGGATGCGGACGCGTGGACGTCGATGGCGACTCCGCTTCTTTCCACGCTAGTGCTGCTCCTACACTCCTGCGGCCGGTACAACCGAGCGTCTTTGCCGCACAACTGCATCGAACTCTGCCTCTCTCTCATGCATGATGTGGAGAGCCACAGTCAGCACCCGCCGGTCGATCGTCATCTGCTCGGCTGCTGCCTCAGCTTGTTGCTGACGCTCGTCAACTATAGTGATGTGTGGGAGCTGGTGGAGCGCACGGTGGGCACGCTGCCGGTCAACTGCGACCACGTTCAGAGCATGATCGATCTTTGCACAGGGGTGCTGCGCTCCAGCGAGAGTCTGGCCATGGCCGAGCGGTACTTTACCGAACCTGCTGAGTTGAAGGAGCGGTGGTCGGCGCCGTGTTTTGTGCACTTTGGCCCCTTTGCCGTGATGGAGGAGCCGTATATTGAAATGCTCTACCCAGTGAAACTGCTGGTCCACATGGTGGATACGATGCTCACGAACCAGCACACCGATGCAGCGAGCGGGACGGAGGCGATGGAGTACCTGATGCTGCACTCCGGCGTGACAGTGCCGAACTCGTACGTGGCAGACTTCATTGCACGCTGGGAGCGCTTCAGGTGGATTCGATGCGTGTCGAACGTGTACGATCCGCAGCTGCTGCCGCTGTTCTTCACACGCGCCGCGACGTTAGCCACCGTCCAGAAGTGTCAGCGTGTGTGGCTGGAGGCGCTTACCGAAAGTGTCGCCGCCGGAGAAGTGCCGCGCCACTACAACGACTACATTCACCTGGGCGAGGGCGGCGGTGCCAAGGGGCTCGTGACATCCTCTGGTGTTGTGTGGCCGCCGCTGGATGCATATACTGCTGCAATGTGGGTCTACATGGATCCCATGTCCTTCCCTGGCCGGCATGAGGGGCGTGTGGTGCTGTGGCAGCTAGAGTGGGATGCGATGGGGCGACACGTGTGCTTGTCCCTCGTGGCGCATACCCAGCGCAAGTGCTGCTTGTATCGATGCGACCTTGACGGTGACGTGACGGTGGTCGAGATGCCGGCGCTGCCGGAGCAGCGGTGGGTTCATGTGGTCACATCGCATGCCCGCGGCAAGATGTTTGCGTCGCAGCTGAAAATGTACTTTGATGGGGTGGAGGTGGCATGCAACGGGTGCCCTTACCCCGCCGGAGGGCTGGAGACGGCCGCCGCCGTGGCCACATCCCTCCCGTCCCTGCTGAGCCGCGAGGTGGAAGTCACTATCGGCTCCCCGCAAGACACCCCAAGCACCGAAGCAACCTTGCGTCTCATCAGTTTTCAGCTCTACGGCTGCGGTGCCTCGCTGCGGCAGATTAGTTCCCTTTACGCGATGGGGCCCTATCCGTCTAGCCAAGTCTGGGACAGCGCAGGACAGCAGGCGTACGACCTGAACGCACCGTGCCTCGGCGACCAGGTCGTGCGGACCGTGGAGGCGTCTCTGCAGAGCGCTTCGCGGGAGTCGATGCTGCGGGAGCAGTGCGTGGTACTGGCCTTTCCTCCCACGATGGCCCTTGTGCAGGTGCACGCGTTTGCTATGGAGCAGATCGACACATCGTTCGGATACTTGAACAACAAGCAGTGGGCACTCCGCAACCTCGCTGCGCCGGCCATGTCTGTGCTGTCCCTTCACGGGTACTACCGTCCTCCGCGCGACAGCCGCACCACCAGTGTTGACGCGCTCCTGTGTAACGGGGCCTTTTACGAGTGGATGCGGTGGATGCGGTGCGTCTCTGCCGGTGTGCTCGCCGCAGAGCGAGAGAGGGACTCTGCGGCGGAGACGGGCAGCTCTGCTGCCTCGCCGGAGGGAACAGGAGCAGGCCTCGCAGCGGTGCAGCAGACGGCGTGCAGGATGCTGCGCGTGCTGAATCTAATCAAAAAGACAGACATGCTTCCACTGAGCTGGCACCGGTTCATGGTGCAGTTTGCCGAGCACGCCACCTGCCATCCGCAGATATACCTGCATCACGCCACCGCCGTCACACAGCTCCTGCAGCTGTGCATGCAAACGGTACGCTACCGCGACAAGCACGGGCATGCCGTGGATGGGCAGCTGCTGTCGAACCTGTTGCCGCTGGAGCACATCTTCTTTAACTGGCGCCTGCTCTCAAATCTACCAGATGACTCCTGGATGGCCATTATGACGACGTTGCGGCAGTTGGTGTCGCCGTCGAACGCGTTGGCTGGGTTCAACACAGCACGCCTTCTCATGGCAGACTTCGTTAACGGTTTCGTGTTCGGTCTTCTGCGCGAGTACGTGGCGTTCCCGCGGCTCGTAATGGCGATCGAACTGGTGAAGTATGTGTTGCTCACCAGCCAGGCGACGGAGGAGCTGATGGAGCGAGTTTTGATGGCGGCAGTGCTCACCGTGCCAGGCCCAAGCCAAGACGGAGCGAGCAGCACGGTGGAGAGCCACCTCGGCAGCAAGTTGGCCACCACGTCATATGTGTACCTCGTGCTGGCTCGGAACATGCTTCTTCGTTGCCTCAACGAGGTGCTAGAGATGACGTTGAATGACGGCAACGGCGCCTTTCTCGCCACGTTCGTCTCGGTTGTGCCGGACTGGTGGTTCACGGCGATGCTCTCGGGCAGTTCCCATCCCGTCACCGCGACACTGACGCTGCGGCTCTTTGTGCTTTGCTTTCTGAACGCGAGGCCTTTCCGTGAAGCGTGCTCGGCGACAAAGGCGGAGTGCATCTCGAGGGCGATGGAGCCGCACTGCCACCAACGGGAGCTCATGGATGTGCTTGTGCAGGGTTACATGGGCCACCTGTGGGCGCCAAGCTCGTCCCGTGCAGGCTACAGCACAGCGGGATGGAGTGGCAAAACAGAGATGGAGGGCTTGCTGGTGCTTATCCTGCACCTCCTCAAGGCCCAGTGCCAGCTGCTGCTGCGCGGCACCCCCGTGACGTGGGAGGAAGTGACAGTTCGCGGTTACTTCAGTGCTGCAGCCGCTGAGGCCACCAGTGCTGTGGCACGCGACACCTCACCATCGGCTGGACGTTGGAGACGTGTTCGACTCGCACTTGCAGCGGTGCGCCGCCTGAAAAAAGCTGCCGGCGACAGGAAGGGGGCGAAGGCGGGCGGGTCCGTGGCGTGCTCGGAGGCGGTTGCGCAGTACACGGCCTCTATCGACACGCTCAAGAGCTTGGTGTGCGAGGTGCTTGATTGGCTCACCCAGTCCTACCATCTCTCGAGAGCGCTCAGCAAGTCCCTCTACCAGAGCAACAACTCGGCCAACTTGTGTGATTATCTCATGTGGCCGGTGCTCGTGGCGCTGTGCTCGAAGGAGCTGATCTCTGCACAGCCGAGGGCAAGCGTCGAGTTGCCGAGCAGAGCTCGTGCGAAGGAGGACGACGACACGGCAGTGTCCAGCAGCGGGGCTTCTACCGACGTGGACGGGGATGAAGAGGAGGAGCAATGGGAGGTGCTGCCAGACCCCACGACGTACGAGGCGCGCAGCTTCGGTTTGGACTCGATGGGCCCAGCGGAGGGAATGGAGAAGGTGTACGACGCGTGCATGATGTTCTTCCTCACGTATGCCGGATCACGGGCGTCGAACGCCAGCTTTCTCACCATTGCGGGAGGCCGCACAACCATGAGCAAGTACGTGCTGTCTCTTCACCGCGCGCTGTCGGCAGAGGTCAAGGGCGCCGGCAACCATGCTGAGGACGCTCGAAAGGCGTTCCTCTGCTTTCTGTGGCTCAAGGCGTCGGAGCAGGCGGTTGGCGGCGCGTCCGACGGCAGCGCCGCGGCGGTGAAGCGCAACGCCATCGAGCTGGGCAAGTACATGCTGGACCGCCTTGTCAGCGGAGGCGCCGTTCCGCCGGCGGCGATCGCAGCCTTCTACCGATTTTTGCTGGCTCGGCTGGAGTGCGACACCACGGTGGTGAAGAGTGCGCGCACGGCGCTGTTTGAGTGGTTCATGTACGTGACGAGTGCCTCCTTTTACAAGCTAGACGCTTCCAAGGTGGGTGTAGTCGTGGACATGACGTACAGCTGCGCTGACATGCTCTTCTCTTACCCGATGCCGGCAATGGAGCTGCTGAAGGTCGTCGTTGGCAGGCTGCTTCAGGTGACGGTGTGCCTGTGGAACAGCATCGTCGACGACAGCCACCCCGCCATTCGAAAAATGGCGGTGGTGTGGAAGGCGGTGCTGTGCGCGAATGAGAAGAACACCTTTGTGGCCTCCCTCTTTATGTGCGGTTCACCGGCGGTGGACACATTTCACGGCGGCTTCGATCTACTACTGTCACCCATCGCGTCTCCAGAGGCGTTTACGATTTGGATGCGGCAGCACCGCGCAGAGGTTGCGCAGCTGCTTCAGTCTTATATGGGACTCTCGTACGCCTTTGTCATGGCTAACGGCGGCGAGCACCTGCGGCTGATCACGCGTCACACGACCTCCTCCCTCGCCGAGTGGGACCGCCGCCGACGTCATGTGGCAGCCATGGTGGCTGCGCACTGGCAGCTGTGGAAGGGCACCTTTCTGACGACTACCTTTGTCGACCCGGCGCTGCTCGCGTGTACTGTGAGCCGATACCCGCAATACTGCGTTTTCAACGGCGGCGGCGCCGCTGCCGATGCCGAGGATGCTGTGTGCTGCGAGTGGTCGATGGATGGCAACGGAGCTATTGGTCAAACTCGCCGCTACGTGACGGAGAACGTGGACGAGGTTGCCAGTGACCCGCTTAGCTTTTACATCCGCTACGCGCCGCCTGTATGCCTGCCTCTGCGGCGGCAGGAGGCGCAAGGTCCAACATTGATGCTGCGCCCCAACGCTCGCGAAGTGGTGGCAAAGGTGGCCGGCCATGGACCGAGCGGGTCGGTTGTGTTTGTGAGCAACGCCTACCTTGTGCTGGGCACGGAGAGCTACATTAGCACCTGCATCCTTACGCGGCAAGAGCTGCTTGTCGTTACCTGCAGCGTGGTGACGCCGGCAGGCGATTTTTTTGCAGAGCAGGTGCGGGTGCACACCGCCTCGCAGCACTCCCACGCCAAGCCGTCTCTACTGCAGCAGGCCTTCCGGCTCTTCATTTCGGGACAAGGCAAGGGGAGTGGCAGCACATCGTCGCAGGCCGCCTTCCGCTACTCGCAGTACTACCGCCAGCTGCAAACCGAATCTGCGAAGGGAAGCAACGCACTGGTGTGGCGCTTACCGCTCGGCAGTATCACGTCCGTACATCAGCGCCTCTTTCAACATCTCTCGGCCGGGCTGGAGGTGGTGCTGGAGTCGGGCAAGCGCGTCTTTCTCGTACTATTGGACGACGAGCTGTCCTTCTCAAAGGCGTCCCGTGACAGGCTCTTCGCGTACCTCGACAGCGACTCCGACCCTCTCATGTCCGGCATCGCTGCACACTCGATGAGCGAGAAGCTGGCGAAGCTGGGCATCTGGACGCGGCGGTGGGTGCGGCGGGAGTGCAGCAACTACGTGTACCTGCGCGTTTTAAACGACGCGGCGTCGCGGACTACGGCGAACCTCGGCCAGTATCCGGTGATGCCGTGGGTCCTGAGTCGATACACGGAAAGCACGCTCGATCTTGGGGATGCCAGCGCCTACCGCGATCTCACCAAGCCGGTAGGGGCGCTCAACGAGTTGAAGGCAAAGCAGCTGCAGGCGCGCTACGCGGAGTGGATCGCTTGCGACCCGGTGGCGGACCCGCCATACCACTACGGCACGCATTACAGCACCGCCGCTATTGTGCTGTACTACCTCATCCGCCTACAGCCGTTCACCTCTCGCGCCATTCGCTTCCAGGGCGGCAGGCTGGACATCGCCGACCGGCTCTTTCACAGCGTCGCAGAGGCGTGGGCAAACGGTAGTGGGCGCAGCAGGGGGGATGTCAAGGAGCTCATTCCCGAGTTCTTTCGCGTTTCCGATTTCCTGGAAAACCGCAACGATGCGTGCCTCGGCACCCGCAGCGACGGCGCTGCGCTGGGTGATGTTGTGCTGCCGCCGTGGTGTGGTGGGAGCGCTGCGCGGTTTGTGTATATGAATGCGCTGTCTCTCGAGAGCGAAACCGTGAGCCAGCAGCTGCACCATTGGATCGACCTTATCTTTGGCTGCAAGCAGGTCGGGCAAGGGGCCGTGGAGGCGATCAACGTGTTCAGTCCTCTGTCGTACAAGGAGGGAGTCGTTCGTGCTATAAACCACGCCGCCACGGAGGAGGAGCGCAAGTCGATTGTCGCCTCTGCCGACAACTTCGGCCAGACGCCGCTTCAGCTGTTCAGTAAAGACGCACACCCGGCCCGCAAAGATGCGCAGCGGGTGCGCACTACACAAGCGTACATGCTGGAGGCCGTGACGGACATCACGTCGCGGCCGTGCTGGAGTGCGCAGGTCGTGGGAAAGGCCAAAGGCGGCATCTCAACAGCTTTTGTTGCCGATGACACGCTTTTTCTATGCGACAGATTGAGTGCCGTGGGCTCGGCAAAGCCGCTGCTCCTCTTCACCTACGATCGCGACGTAGACAGCATCGTGTGCACCGCCGCACGAGGGGACCGCGTGCTGGCGACTATACCGCAAGTGCGATCGTTGGGCAGCGGCTGCGTCCGTTGCCTGTGCGCCTCTGTGCGTGGCAGTGTCGTGTGCGTGGGCACAGACTCTGGAAAGGTGATCGTGTACAGCCGCGAGAGTTGTCGGCATCGCTTCTTCATTGTCGCGGTGCTGGACTTCACTATTGCTGCGGTGCTACAGGAGGCAGGCCCGGTGTCGAGTCTGCACCTCTTCGACGAAGGCAACTTGCTAGTGGCGTACGAGCGGGTGTCGGCGGTGTCTGGTTGGCATCTCTCCATCTTATCCACCACCTTCACCTTCGCCGCGTCCTTTGCCACCCAAGCCGACAGCACAGCCGTGAAGGCCATTTCCGCGGACAGCCACACGGGCCTGTACTACGCCGCCAAAGCAAACTCCCTTGTCATCTTCTCTGCCTCTGGTGTGATGCTCACACAGCTGAAGGTGGACGCACTCCTCATGTCGGCCGCTCCCGAGTACGCGGCGCGGATAGCCGACTCGTGCATCACAGCGCTGCTGTTCGCGAACTGCTCCTCCTTCGCGTTTACGAATCTGGTCCTCATGGGGCATTTCAACGGTACAGTTTCCCTGTGGTGCGTGACAGCTTCCCAGACCATTACGGGCGAGACACCGTCTTCCGAGGCGCCGCTCTGGTCTTTCCGGTTTCTGCACGAGGTTGTCTTTGACGCCCCCGTCACGTGCCTCGCGGCGTCTGCCGAGGAGCTCAGCTTTGTGGTGGGGCTCGCTAACCATACTGCACACTACATCTCGTTTCCCACATCGCAGCTCGACAGCTCATAGCACTGACGACTTCAGTCACACGCATTCAACGCACTAAAGGGCACACGTACACGAGGCCCCTGAGGGGACGTCTTTCCAGAACCATGTCACCAGCGCCGAAGAGCTCGCCGCCTCCCTCGTCTACTCGCTCTTCAGAACACGACTTTCTGCTTCCCTGCAGGCCTCACACGGCGATATCCCCCCGCGTGTCACTCTCCCATCGCCGCTCTCCGCAAGAGGTCCGTTGGCGCTCACATCACTGTCCCCCCTCACTTCGAAACAGAAGAGAAGCAACAGGCACCCGAACGCGACGGCCAGTCTACTGCTCAAGGGCTAAAATATGGCCTGGCAAGGGCAGACGCAGGGCCTGAACTGACGGAGTGCACAACTGCTTGTCAAGCAGCAAGCAACTTCCTCGCCACTCCCTCGCAGCCTTCACGGGACGTGGTGCTTGCCGCATGAGCGATAATGCCTTTTCGCACAATGCCTCTGTTGGCTAGGATGCCCTCCTTGCAGTCGTTAGAGAGCCTTCCAGATCCTGTGACGCACAACGTGTGCGGCTTCTTTCATTCTTGCCATTTCAGTGTCCACCATTCCTTTCCCTTCCGTCTCCCTCTCACTCATTCCATTGCCTCCTTCAAGCCTCCCTCTCCCCGACATGGTATCGCATACCCTCCGTCTCCGCTCACCATTTCCACCCGGTAACACTCAAAGTCGACTGAGCACTGCATATGCACACGCCGAGTGTCAAGGGCTCACGCAGGCTCCCCAGCGCCACCGACAGCAACGGTGCACAAGCGCGAAGTGCTCCTCCTGCGCCAACTGAGCGGGAGCACTCTCTTCATTGTTTCCCTCTCCGGAAGGCGCTGCTGTGCGATGGGGTTCGAATGCGCTGGTCGAAACCGGTTTGCCCTAGCGTGGGAAACGCCCCAAAGAGCCACTGGCGGTGGTGGTGGTGGTGGTGGTGGCGCTGGCGCTGGTAGGTGCGCGTGGTGCTGCGCGGCTGTGATTCTAATGAGACATCTTTGCTACAGGCGATGTGCGCTGCGGCGTGCGAGATGACCTTACTGTTTCCAATCTCCAACCAAGATCAATGAGCTGCTGCTGCTGCGCGCGCGCTTCGGGCTTTGCGTGCTTGGTGGCACACCGGGCCCTGCGCAGAGGCGTGCCTGTGCCCGTGTTTGTGTGTGTGTGTGTGCGCGCGGCACATGATTACGATCAAGGACATCTGAGTCAAAAACAAAGTCACTGTCTGAACGCAACGACTGTCGATTGTGTCCCCCGTGTCTGAGCTGTCGCTGCGCGCGCTGCGCACTCCCCCGGCTCCGCTCCCCTCGTCTGCGAGCACCGCCTCGCTGCTGCGCGTGAATGATGATGCGTGTATTCTGCAATGCGGACTCCACTGACGAGGAACAATACTACTACTATGACTATTGGCATCTGACGCTGTGCGCTGCGGCGTGCGTGATGTGCGTGTGTGTGTGTGTGACTGCTCTAGGACCTGCTGCGCTGCTGGCGCGCTGGCGAAGAAGGACCAAACGGTTGTCCGCGGTGAACCGGTGCCGCGCACGCGGGACAGTCCCGCGAGAGACGGTGCCGCCTGGGGTGCGCTGCGCTGCTGTGCGATGGGGTTCGAATGCGCTGGTCGAAACCGGTTTGCCCTAGCGTGGGAAACGCCCCAAAGAGCCACTGGCGGTGGTGGTGGTGGTGGTGGTGGCGCTGGCGCTGGTAGGTGCGCGTGGTGCTGCGCGGCTGTGATTCTAATGAGACATCTTTGCTACAGGCGATGTGCGCTGCGGCGTGCGAGATGACCTTACTGTTTCCAATCTCCAACCAAGATCAATGAGCTGCTGCTGCTGCGCGCGCGCTTCGGGCTTTGCGTGCTTGGTGGCACACCGGGCCCTGCGCAGAGGCGTGCCTGTGCCCGTGTTTGTGTGTGTGTGTGTGCGCGCGGCACATGATTACGATCAAGGACATCTGAGTCAAAAACAAAGTCACTGTCTGAACGCAACGACTGTCGATTGTGTCCCCCGTGTCTGAGCTGTCGCTGCGCGCGCTGCGCACTCCCCCGGCTCCGCTCCCCTCGTCTGCGAGCACCGCCTCGCTGCTGCGCGTGAATGATGATGCGTGTATTCTGCAATGCGGACTCCACTGACGAGGAACAATACTACTACTATGACTATTGGCATCTGACGCTGTGCGCTGCGGCGTGCGTGATGTGCGTGTGTGTGTGTGTGACTGCTCTAGGACCTGCTGCGCTGCTGGCGCGCTGGCGAAGAAGGACCAAACGGTTGTCCGCGGTGAACCGGTGCCGCGCACGCGGGACAGTCCCGCGAGAGACGGTGCCGCCTGGGGTGCGCTGCGCTGCTGTGCGATGGGGTTCGAATGCGCTGGTCGAAACCGGTTTGCCCTAGCGTGGGAAACGCCCCAAAGAGCCACTGGCGGTGGTGGTGGTGGTGGTGGTGGCGCTGGCGCTGGTAGGTGCGCGTGGTGCTGCGCGGCTGTGATTCTAATGAGACATCTTTGCTACAGGCGATGTGCGCTGCGGCGTGCGAGATGACCTTACTGTTTCCAATCTCCAACCAAGATCAATGAGCTGCTGCTGCTGCGCGCGCGCTTCGGGCTTTGCGTGCTTGGTGGCACACCGGGCCCTGCGCAGAGGCGTGCCTGTGCCCGTGTTTGTGTGTGTGTGTGTGCGCGCGGCACATGATTACGATCAAGGACATCTGAGTCAAAAACAAAGTCACTGTCTGAACGCAACGACTGTCGATTGTGTCCCCCGTGTCTGAGCTGTCGCTGCGCGCGCTGCGCACTCCCCCGGCTCCGCTCCCCTCGTCTGCGAGCACCGCCTCGCTGCTGCGCGTGAATGATGATGCGTGTATTCTGCAATGCGGACTCCACTGACGAGGAACAATACTACTACTATGACTATTGGCATCTGACGCTGTGCGCTGCGGCGTGCGTGATGTGCGTGTGTGTGTGTGTGACTGCTCTAGGACCTGCTGCGCTGCTGGCGCGCTGGCGAAGAAGGACCAAACGGTTGTCCGCGGTGAACCGGTGCCGCGCACGCGGGACAGTCCCGCGAGAGACGGTGCCGCCTGGGGTGCGCTGCGCTGCTGTGCGATGGGGTTCGAATGCGCTGGTCGAAACCGGTTTGCCCTAGCGTGGGAAACGCCCCAAAGAGCCACTGGCGGTGGTGGTGGTGGTGGTGGTGGCGCTGGCGCTGGTAGGTGCGCGTGGTGCTGCGCGGCTGTGATTCTAATGAGACATCTTTGCTACAGGCGATGTGCGCTGCGGCGTGCGAGATGACCTTACTGTTTCCAATCTCCAACCAAGATCAATGAGCTGCTGCTGCTGCGCGCGCGCTTCGGGCTTTGCGTGCTTGGTGGCACACCGGGCCCTGCGCAGAGGCGTGCCTGTGCCCGTGTTTGTGTGTGTGTGTGTGCGCGCGGCACATGATTACGATCAAGGACATCTGAGTCAAAAACAAAGTCACTGTCTGAACGCAACGACTGTCGATTGTGTCCCCCGTGTCTGAGCTGTCGCTGCGCGCGCTGCGCACTCCCCCGGCTCCGCTCCCCTCGTCTGCGAGCACCGCCTCGCTGCTGCGCGTGAATGATGATGCGTGTATTCTGCAATGCGGACTCCACTGACGAGGAACAATACTACTACTATGACTATTGGCATCTGACGCTGTGCGCTGCGGCGTGCGTGATGTGCGTGTGTGTGTGTGTGACTGCTCTAGGACCTGCTGCGCTGCTGGCGCGCTGGCGAAGAAGGACCAAACGGTTGTCCGCGGTGAACCGGTGCCGCGCACGCGGGACAGTCCCGCGAGAGACGGTGCCGCCTGGGGTGCGCTGCGCTGCTGTGCGATGGGGTTCGAATGCGCTGGTCGAAACCGGTTTGCCCTAGCGTGGGAAACGCCCCAAAGAGCCACTGGCGGTGGTGGTGGTGGTGGTGGTGGCGCTGGCGCTGGTAGGTGCGCGTGGTGCTGCGCGGCTGTGATTCTAATGAGACATCTTTGCTACAGGCGATGTGCGCTGCGGCGTGCGAGATGACCTTACTGTTTCCAATCTCCAACCAAGATCAATGAGCTGCGGCTGCTACGGCCGGTTAATTTTTTTGGGAATGGTTTGTGGATATTCTCTTGTGCTTGGGTCGAGTCAGGAGATGCTCTCAATCCTCGATGGAAAGGTAAGGCTGCTCTCCTGCTAGGAGAGCGCGGAGGCGCGTGCCCGGCGTCTCCCTTGATTCGGCCTCTTAGCTGGTTCTCAGATTAGCGGTAGGTGTACTTGGCGAACTAACGACGACTAGCGGTCGTCGAGGAGGATCTTTAGCTATGGTAAAGCTGGCATGCCGCACATTCACAGCGCTGGGGGTGGCGCATGTGTTTTCTAGAACGCGTGTGAAGATGCCGTCTGCGACGGCGCATGCTCATGTTCGTGTCCATTCTTTCTGTTACTCTGACCTACCTCCTTCTCGTCATGTATGCTTTTCCCTCTTTTTTCGATCTACTTGTTCACGATGTCTGTCTTGTTTTGCGGATTTTGCATGCACTCGTTCTTGTGGTGCCGCGCTCAACGAAAGGGCGCCGCAAACTGTCGTATAAAGGCGCGGTGCATCAGAGGACGTGCAGGGTCGTATCGTGTGCGGGTGCGTGCGCTTTTGTGGGGCCTTGTGCTCTGCTCGTAGAGTGACAGCCACAATCACCTCTCCGTCGTCGGCAGCGCAGACGCACAGTACATCTTTGCACTCACAGAAAAGTAAGAGGTGGCAAGCGGGTGATCATGGAGCGAGTGGCACGCGTGGTGCAGCTGCAGAGCACTGCAGGGGCCCTTAGTATCGAGCTTTATGACAACTTCTGCGCCGACTCGTTCTGGCAACTGGCGAGGAGTGGCCAACTGCGCCGGTTAACGTTCCGCCAGCTGCTGGGCGGTTTCGCGCTGCTTGGTGAGGTAGAGGCGGTGCAGGGCCATTCGACAACGGCAAGCGAAGTAGATGCCGCTGCGCAAAGTCCAGATGGTGTCCCACTACTGCACGTCGGTGCAGGACTGCTGAGTTGCAGGCCAACCGTCGGCGCAGTGACAGCCAGTCGCCTTCTCATTACTCTTTCTCCACAGCCGCAACTCGACAAGACGCACGTCGTCTTTGGCCGTGTCTACTCGGGCATTCGCACTTTGGAGCAGATATCTCACTTGCAGGTGGACGCTGACTTCTTCTTGTACTCGCCTGTAACGGTCATGAAGTGCAGCACGGCGCTGCTTTCGAGAGGCACCGCGCCGCAAAGCGCTACGGCCAGAGCGGCACCGGCGTCGTGTGTTGTCACGTCGCAATATCCTTCGAGCATTTTGGCGACGCTGGAGTAGTCCCTTCCCCCTCCCCCCTCTCCCCCGCACTCACCCACCGACAAGTCGCGGCTGCATACGTCGTCTCTCCGGTCTGTCGCCGACTGTCTTCCTTACTTTCCACAGCGGGGCCAGCGGCGATACAGTGGCGCCCAGCGTTCGCTGATGGAAGAAAACATAACAAGAAAAACGAGACGAAAGCATGCGACAACCCGCGTATGTCAACAGGGCACGTAACCGAGCAGAGAGGAGAGGCGAGCAATACACTCTTGGTGGTGTGTGTGTGTGTGTGTGCTTGGTGATACACGCACCGACAGGCTCAGCTACCGCGAACAATAAGGGCTGAAGGCACATGAGGGTGTGCAGTGTGCAACAGCACGTTCTCTCCTCGCCTGCGTACGAAAGAGCCTCCGTCCTCGTCTTGTTGTCTGCTTCCTCCCTCCCACCTGCATTGTCTTCACCGCCCTTCTACCCCACACCTGCGTCCGCAGCGGCCACCCATCCGCTGCGCTATGCCCTTGGCGTGTATGCGTGTCTCTCTTTCTTCACTTACTCTCTTTCTCTTGTTGTCCCACCTGCCCGCCTTGAAGAATCCTTGTCGCCTGTATATACTTCACGCCTCCTTCTGTGCACGCTTTCTTTTGGCCTATCATGTCCTCCACCAAGGTGTGCGACCCCGAGGCGTTCCTCTTCGGTATGATGGGGGCTGCCTTATCCCTTGCTTTGGCGAACGTTGGTGCCGCCTTCGGCACGGCCAAGGCCGGTGTTGCGGTGGCGCAGCTAGGAATTGTGCAGCCCTCACGCGTGATGCGCGGTATCGTGCCGGTCGTGATGGCCGGCATTCTTGGTATCTACGGTCTCATCGTCTCCGTAATTATCTGCAACAACATGAAGCTGAGCGGGTACCCGCTCTTCTCCGGGTACATGCACCTTGGGGCTGGGCTGGCGGCCGGATTTGCCTCCCTCGCGGCCGGATATGCGATCGGCGTGGTCGGCGACGTTTGCTGCTACGCCTACGCCAAGACGGAGAGGATCTTTGTCCCAATGATTCTGATGCTCATCTTTGCAGAGGCGCTGGGCCTGTTCGGGCTCATCACTGCACTGCTCATGAGCAACAAGGCGACCTCTGCCATGGGCTCGTGCACCGTCAGCTAAGATCGTGGAACTCCTCAGTTGTTTGCTTTTCTTTTGTGGCGCCCCTCTTCTCCGTCAGCCCCCTTCCCCCGTGCGTATCCCTTTCATTTTCTCGAGGTCTCTCTCCCTCTGTCTGTCCGTCTCCGATTCTTGCCGGGTTGTGTGGTGATGGATGGACAGGGGGAGTGTGTGTGTGTGTGTGAGGCGATGGCAGCGAGCGAGCGAACTGGGGAAGACATTGTCTTTCTGCGTGTCTTTGTGTTTCTCGTATTTTGTTGTTGTTCTGTGGTCTGTGCGGCGTTTCAGTGTCTCTCCGTGCGGCAGGCATGGTCGGCTGCTTATCCGTCTTGATGGGGTGTGCCTGCGGTCGTGCCCGAAAGGAGGGACGTATGCGCCTCGTGCTTGGCGTGTGTGTGCTCCGTTTGTTACCGAAATGCTGAGCGCAGTTCCCCCCCCCCCCTCCCTTCCCGAACGGAAAGAGGGAAGGAATCATGAGAGGAGGAGACATATCCTCGCTTTCCAGCACACGCAAACACGCGCACCCGCTCTCTCTCTCTCACACACACACACACACCGGTGCAGGAGATGCGGATGCCATGAAACAAGGCACGTGTACCTTCTTTGAATGGTGCATGGATCGCTCTATTCCTCTCCTCATGTCTCTCTCCTGAGTCGTGCCTCACTCTTATCACGCGCGTTTCCGTTTTTTCTTCCTCTCTCCCAGCTCTCTCCCAGTCTGCCATGAGGCCGTGAGCCGCGTTTCACACTTGACGGACCGATTCGCGCGCAGGAGGTGCTGATCGCTGCGCGCTACAGATGCGCCTTTCATAGCCACACGCAACGAGCGTGTTGTGTGTGCGTCCGACGCAGAAGAAAAGGCGGAAGAAAGCGAGGTGGCAGAACGATGACACCACTGCTGGAATAGCGAATGTTGGCATGCCTGTGTGTGTGTGTCGGTGGGGACCCAGTGTTCGTGTATGCTGGTGTGCAGCCGCGGCGCGGTGAGGAGCGTGCGCGGTGCAAGTAACATTGGTGGCCTCCTTTCTCGGCTGTTCTGTTCCTCTCTCTTCTCTAGCTGGTGTGGAAAAGACAGCGTGATGGTCGAGGCCACACGCGAGCACACGAGAAAAGAATAGCACTCATAGGAAGACCGGCGTCGCTTTGGGGGGGGGGGGCGGAAAGGTAGGCGTTGTGCTGCTTAGTAGAGCCGGCGCTTTACGCTTATGCAGGGACGTGGCGTCAGTAGAACGACGGAGCACGGCATCGTGCGCGTGTGCTTGCGTGATCCATCGGCTACAAATAAAGGAACCGCCAGTGATGTGGCGCTAGTCGCAGGCAGCCTTCACAAGGGAACGATAGGGAGGGGGCCTGTGCTGGAGGCCACGTGCATGTGCTTGTGCGCGCGCGTCAACAACGAAGCGGGTGAAGCAGTATCTCAGCGCTTCTCCTGTCTCTCTGCCACTAGTCTGGGTGATCTTGTCTCCCTCTCTCACACCTCTCTCCACTGGTGTGTCGTCCCCCACCGCCTTTCCGTTCGGACACAAGCACACGTGCAAACAACACCAAAGAAGCACCGAAAATCTGTTCTCGGCACCGAAAAGAGAATCCTCAGCGACAAGAAACAGCCCCACACTCCTCGACCATCTCTCTATTTCCCTCCACTTCACACTAAACACAAAGGACGACCATAGACACCATCCCCTCTGACATCTCTCGTCCATCTTTCCTCCACAAACACACACGCACACACGCGCGTACACACGCACCTCCTCCCCACACCCTCGCGCATCATCTCTGCCGGCGTGCGTTCTCTCCGTTATGTTCTTCGCTGTCCTCATCTTCAGCTGGCATACGTCTCTTTCTCTCTCTGGTCGGCCTCCCTGAGCGCCACGTTGGCGTCCGCATCGGCTGTCTTCTTGTGTGCGTGTGCGTGTGTGTGTGCGTGTGCGTGTGCGTGTGCGTGTGCGTGTGCGTGTGCGTGTGCGTGTGCGTGTGCTCGTATCGCCGCGCTCGTTTTGGCGCGTTCACGCCGCCGTTCTTTTTCACCCTCGCTCTCCGAGACAGACGCAGCCGTGATTGACAGGGTAAACGTCATCTTGCAGCTATGTACGTCGCTCGCCAGCGCTGCGAGAATAGTCGCAGCAACCAGCATGCCCCTCAGGATCCCTTCCGGCGTCAACCTCCGCGGCGCAAACACTTCTACTCGTGGGTCGCCACGGATAAGACACAGCTGCAGAAAACGGAGAAGTTGGTGCTGCAAGGGTTGCCGTACTATCAGGCCAAGATAGCCGGCCTCAACACCATCTCCACCGACGACATTCGCGAGTTGGACGACAATGCTGTGTCTGTGGCTGACCTCAGCGGCATCGCCAAATCGAAAGCTAGTCGCGACGAAGCTGCTGAGCATCAGACCACCACACCTCTCTCGCAACTTCCTGCCCGGAATGCTGCAGCAGAGGTGGAAAAGGACGTCATCGTTCTCATTCACGGTTTCGCCGGTGGGGTGGCGGGTTGGGCGCAAAACTGGTGCTTCCTGTCGGAGCACTATCGCGTGTACGCCTTTGATCTGCCTGGGTTTGCTCGCAGCGAGCGCCGCGCCTCTACCGCGACGTCGCTGCGAGAGGCGATGGACTACTTCGGCGACTACATTTACCGCTGGTTCGCACGGCTCGACTTCGGGCAGCCAGTCATTGTTCTCGCTCACTCCTTCGGGTGCTTTGTCGCCGCGCACTACGCCATGCGCACCGGAGCCGAATCCATCAAACTTCTCCTGCTCGCAGAGCCGTGGGGCTTGGTGCGCGCTAACGCAAACCGTATGAAGAAGTACCCGCTGCAGGCGCGTGTGCTGCTGGCGCTCTTCTACAACATTGGTTTTCTGGCGCTGCTGCGCGGGGTAGGGCCGGTGGGACCGTGGCTGCTGCGCCGTGTTCGCCCCGACTTCGAGGAGAGGTGGTGCACCTTCCTTGGTGACCCCAGCCCCATGTACGACTACCTCTACCACTGCAACGCGCAGCATTCCCTTGTTGGAGAAAAACTCTTTAAGGCCTGTTGCCACTACGATGTATGCGCGAAGGAGTCACTGCTAGATGCGCTGCCAGGTACGCTCAACAAGCGCATCGGCGTAGGTCTATTGTTTGGTGGCAAGTCGTGGCTGAATACGCCAGAGGGACCCGAGCTGGCAGCGCTGCTGCGTGAGGGAGGCGTTCGCGTCCGCATCGATACACTGGCCAACGCCGGCCATCAAATCTTCATGGACGACGTGGCGGGCTTCAACAAGAAGGTCGTCGAGATGATCACGGAGTTGTCCTCAGATTCCTCTGCAACGCTGCCGGTGTGACCAGGCAGCGGGAGGAGGGGTGCTCGCGGATGTTGTTGTGCAACCTTTTTTCGTGTGTCTGTTGACATTGCTGAGGAGGAGGCGTCTCTCAGTGGAGTGTTGGGGGGGGGGAACACACGGTGGCGATTGCACCGCGTCCGTTGTGACGCTGACTTGGCACGCTGTCCGCCTCTCGCTTCCCACAGGCTGACTTCTTGTTTTCCGTGTCTGCGTTTGCGTTTCTGTCCTGCTGTGTGATGGTTGCCCCCTTCGTGTGGCACTCACGATACGCTCTCGCAAAGAGGTGGCGGATCTTCTCTCCTTTCTCCGTCGCACATATGCACGAGGCTGACCTACGGAATGGAGCAGCCCCCCCCCCCCCTCCCTCCCTCCCTCCCTCTCCCCCCCCTTCCCCCTACACACAAATTGACACGTGCCTACACGAAGAGACACACCCCGCGCATATCCATTCGGGCGAACGCATAGCGATGCACATGCACTCAAGCCTGAAGGGAAGCAAGACGCGCGCACGCCTCTCCACACACACATATACATATACACATATATATGCCCGCGTCTCTCTGCTGTTGTGCTTCATTTTGACTATTTTGGTTATTATATTATTATTATCATTTATTATTTTGGTTGTGTGTTCGCTTTTCTCCCTCGGCTCTGCCACCTGTTCGCTCGCCTGTGTTGTTTTACCTCCACGTCATGCGCGGCCTCCCTGCCCCCTTCCCCCTCCTCCACTCCCTCGCAGTCCACCCGTACTGTAGGGCAGCCTATTTCTGTGCGTGTGTCTGCGCTTCTCGTTGGCCGCAGCTACTTCTCGGGGCTATACCGGCGGAAAGGCGAAGAGCCGTCGCCGTGGTGTTTTTTTGATGGGACGGGAGAAGGGATGCGCTGCGTTTCACCTTCTGTTTTCTGGTCTGTGCTGATCCCTTTTGCAGGACGATGGCACAGTGACGCCGATGACACTGCGCTATGGTGCTTTCGTGGAGTGTGTGTGTGTGTGTGTGTGTGGATTCACAGCTGATATGGCTGTGAACTTATCACGGTGTCCGCCACCTCCTGCGCCACTCATACGCGCGCACAAAATGAGGTGTGGTGCGCTGCTTCTCTCCTTATCCCCCTCCACCGCTTAGGCTGGAGCGGCTCCACCACAAGAACACGTCAGGGCCGCTCGCGAGGGGAGGGGGCGCAAGAGCGAGAGCAGAGGAGAGAGACGAGAGCGCCGGATCAGTTCCACTTCGAGGTTCGTTGTGTGTTCGCCAGTGCACTGATCCAATGAGAGGGACGCTGCAGGCGTGAAGGGGAGAGGCCGAGGGTATGGAGGCGGCGGAGACAAACGCCTGCTTTGTGATGCAGCTCCTCTCCCCCCTCGTGCACCCATGCAGCTCCTCACGGGCGCTCACGTCCACTGCTCTTCTCGGAGACAGTTGACCGACCGTCTCGACTTCACGTATTTGATTTTCTTCCCTGAAGTGGGTGGCGCATGTCGTGTCTCGCACACCTCATGGACGACGTGCATGCCGTGAGGTGCACGTGTGTACGTCTGCGCGAACGCACTCGATCAGCGCCCCGGCGAACGCAACGGCGAACGAAGCAAGAAAATGATGCAAGCACCAAATTTAGTGACTTCTGTGTGTGTGTGTGCGTGTAGGTGGGAGGGTGCACCCGCAAGAAATGTGAGAAGGCAGGGGAAGGAGAAGGAGAGACGAAACTGCTGCCGTCTGTTGCGTGGGTGGACCCTGCGCACCTCATCTTTCTCTTCTCGTTCCTTCGTCATGCATTTCTGCCCATTTGTGTGTACCGATGCGTGCGTGGCCCTCTGCCTTGCTCTGTTTCCGCGCTGCACTCCTTGCCCAGAGCGCTTTCTCCGCCACCTCCGCTGTCTTTTGTGTTATTAGTAGCGCCAGCTTTCCACAAGTTTGCGCGCGCACGCTCACGGCGGCGAGGCGCCACACGTCCATGTCATCGTCTCATGTGTGCAGTGGTGGCTGCCTTCCGTGCTTTGCTACGATTGTTTCATGTGTGTTGTCGCCGCTCGATGCGCTTCGCTTTTTGCGTCTCCTTCTTTCTGCCTTTCTCGCTTCCTCTGCTGGCGTGCGCCGATGCGCTCCGAGTCCTTGGCCTGTGCGTTGAGTGTCGGGCGGCCTCGGTAGCGCCTTCATTCTCGTCATGTGTGCTTCTCCTCATGCCGCCTATCGTTTTCACCTCTTCTCGGCTCTGGCGGGAACGCCCGTAGAGTGTCTTCTTCCTTCGTCACCAGTCTCTTTCCCCGGCAGGTTCTCCTTCCGTTTCGAGACCATGCTTCATGCGCACCTGCGTGTGCGTGGTTGAGGGAGAAATTAAAGGGCGGGCGGGAGTTGGTATCGAGGTACCGGTGTTGCCTTTCGAGTCCCACACGCACGTGCACACGCGATGACGCTTCTGCGCGTGCGTGTGGGCGCTTTCATCTCTTTCCATCCCTTCCTAAAAGTTCAGCGGGCGCGCTCGCCAATCTTACCCCGCTTCTCTCTCCCCCTCCTCCCCTCCTCCGCGGTTTTCCTTAGGGCCCCGCCGCGATGGCGTACCCGCACGTCTTTGCTCTCGCTGTGGCAGGCGTGCCGGAACGAGGCGGAGGAGACGACGAGAAAGAGAGCGGTGACTTCTTCTTTCGTAGCCCATGGTGGATGCCAGAGGCACAAAGACACAGGCGCTGGCCGAGGGCCTCGCTGTTGTCCCTATTCGCTTGTATTGTCCATTGCGAAGTCGCCGCTGTGGTGTTCCAGACCCTCAGGCAACAGCCCCCAAACCCAGTAAGCGGCGCAGCGGAAACACACAAGAGACTCCCTTTGCCCTCTGGGAAGCTTGCCGTCCTGCTCCTCTGGCCATTCGCCACTTCTGCGTCTCGACGCGTCGGGGCTTCATGTGCGTCGCCCCGACGTCCCTGAACGCGACGGTGGCAAAGGTGAGAAGCAGAACAGGGTGGGGAGGGGGTTGTGACGCTGTGTGTGTGTGCGCCCCGCTACGGCACTCCTCTGCTCCGCTTGCCGCTGTTCAACATATCTGATCTTCTGCTTCGTTCTCCAGAACCGACGCACAAACACACATACACGCATACATATCCTTCATTCTCAACTCGTCGCGCGCCCGCACACATCCAGGTATACCAGCGCGGCTCCGTGCGTCCATCGTGCCTTCGCCACCGCATCGCCTTTGGCGCCCACGACTGGAAGAGGAAGCAAGACGACACCAAGGCAAAGAGCAGCGTCGGCACGCATCAAGGCACGCACGCACGCACGAGTGCGCATGCGTGAGCTGGCCGCGTGACGCGTCTTCACCTCACGGCTCTCGCCTTCTGCGTAGTGGAGGGAATCAGAGGGCTTCCTTGAGAGC
Organism: Leishmania aethiopica; assembly: GCA_003992445.1. Classification (NCBI taxonomy): domain Eukaryota; phylum Euglenozoa; class Kinetoplastea; order Trypanosomatida; family Trypanosomatidae; genus Leishmania; species Leishmania aethiopica. The sequence continues at coordinate 49,974 of RZOE01000096.1, forward strand.
TATCATGTGGGTAGAGGCGTACCGTGCAGCCTGCGCGGAAGTGTCCGCCGATGTGCGGGAGGACGTCAGCAGCAGCGGCGCAACTGGGGAGCTGATTGTGCGCGGCAACACCTTTGACAACTTCAAGAACCGCGTGGCTGACACCGATGTGCAGGCGATACTGGCGGCTCTCCGTGTATGCCCCGGTATGTCTGCGCTGTATCTCCCTTACAACAACATCACCAGCGAGGGTGGGGTGCTGCTCGGCAAGGCGCTCGGGCATCAGCTTGATAGCATCATCACGCTCGACGTGCAGTACAACTCGCTGGGGGCGGAGGCGGGTGTGGCGATAGCACAAGGGCTGCAGCGGAACGACTCGCTCTGCCATGTGACGCTCGCCGGCAACCCACTCGGTGGTCGCTGCGGTGCGGCGCTCGGCGAGGCGCTGCGGCAGAACATGAACCTCGCGGTGCTGGATCTCTTCAACACCGACCTGGGCATGGAGGCGCTCGTGCACATCTGCCGCTCCTTGGAGGTGAACAAGGGACTATCCTCTCTCAACATCGGGCGACCGTTGCTGCACGGAGTTGACGAGCTGGAGAGCGTCGTAAATCATCTCTCCATTGCTCTCCAGCGCAACTCCACACTGGAGGAGCTGCACATGGCGTACTTTGGCCTCGTTGACGACTGCCTGCAGACCTTGGTTCTGGCGCTCTGCGGATCGGCAGTCACGACCCTCTGCATCAAAGGCAACAAGGTTTCGCAGGACGCCGGCCAGCTGCTGGCGCGTCTTCTGGACCGCCGGCACGACTTTCGCAATCTCGATGTCAGCTGCAACCGTCTGCGTGACGCCGGCGCAGAGGCTCTAGCGAAAGGCGTGGCGCACCACCCTCAACTGGAGTCTCTCGGTCTTGAGAGCTGCACGATCAGTGAGCGGGGCCTTGTGGTGCTCGTTGAAAGCTTTAAGAGCTGCGCGACTGTGCGTCGTCTAACCCTCTGGGGCAATGATGTGACACCGGCAGTGGCTTCCGCGCTCACTGCAACGTTTTGTGACCTGTGCGAGCTTGACCACATTGACGTCGGCGTCGTGGAGCAAGACGGGCAGCTGGTGGCCTACCGTGCCTGACGCGCGGATACCACTGCACTGCGGGCGATGTACACTGTGGCGACCACGATGACAAACTTGATTGCTTCGGCCGCTCCACTCGAGAGAAAGGCAAGGATGTCTGGGAGATGGGGAGGGGGGGGGGGGGGGACATGTGAACGACTTTGTCGACTCACCGCGACTCTGTGTCCAGTGCCACGCCGTACAAAAGGATGCGACACGCCGAATCAGGGGTCTCTTCCGCCGCGTTTTTGTGCCTCCTGCTCGCCCCTTTTTCCCCGCTCTGTCCACTGTCTGCGCAGTCCTCCTCCAAGGCGTAAGCGACTGCCCTCGCACCCTGTAGGCACGCTCGGGGGAGAGGTAGGAGGAACGAGGGGCCCTACCCCTGGACATGCACCGCCGCTCATGCAACGCCTTTGCGCGCGCGCGCGCACACACACACACACACACACTCCGTCTGCATGTGCGTGGGCTCCTGTGCTGCACATGGTCCACCACGTTCTCTTCATCCATACGCCTCCATGTCGTTCGTCGATCCGAAGCGCGCCTTCCTTCCCCTCATCGCACAAGAAGATCGCAAGGGAGGCTAGCACTCATACCCACGCCCATTACCTGCTGCCAATCATCACAGCTGCAGCATCGCCGTCGCTCTTTGCATCCTGGTGTCTTACCCATTCCTTCTTACGCCCATCCACGCTTACCTACGGCGGCTCTCTCGCGATTTTCGTTCCAAGGAGAGGGTGGGTGGGGGTGGGGGACGATGCCGCTGCCAAGTCAGAACCAGCTGCACGCCTACTATGTGGCGCGATGTGGCTACCACGAAGTGCTCAGGCCACATCGAGCAGCACTGACGCTGCTGGCGGAGGACACCACATCACATGCAGAGAGGCTCGCCGGCGAAGCTGCGGAGCGATGCGTGGCCGTAGCAGACCTAGAACAGATCGAGGACAGAGCGGAGGGAGCGGCGCGCGCGCGTGAGCGGGCTGCCGTCATTCCTCTTGCGACCCAGCGCACGTTTCGGCTTGCCGAGCCGGGTGGCAAAGCCGCTCTCTCTCCGCTCTACATCGGTGCGCGAGGTCTCCTGCCCATACTAGACCTGATTGCGGAGCTCCCACTCCTCGAAACGGTGGATCTGTCCAATGTGGCGTCTTGGTACGACAACGACACCTTCGCCGGCTCGTCGCAAGGCAGCGTTTCGGGCAACGACGTAGTTGCCCACCTGTGCACTATCCTTCCGCGCCTGCGCTTCCTACACACCCTCGACCTGGGTGGCCAGCCGCTGGGCAGCATCGCCGTCGCCCATCTGCTGGAGACCATCAGACAGTTGCCCACGGTGGTACGTGTAGACTTTGACGCCACCAACGTCGATCCGTGCCTCATCCGTGCCTTCCAGCAGACGCTGGAGGAGCACCAACTACGCCCACGCCCGCACATGCCCACCACCAAAGCGGTGGCAAAGGCTTGTGAGATTGCGCTCTACATTAAAGCACTTCCTCGACTGGATCGCAAAACACTTCGCGAACAGCAGGTGCTGCGAGCTCTCCTCTCTGAGGACCCCAGCTTCACGAGCGCGGTGACGGGGGTGGAGATGAGCGACATGGTGCTCACGGCGCGCGTGATGAGCACGGCAGAGGCGGTCTTTCGGTGCGGGGACAAGGGTATCCGCGGGGACGGGCAGCATCTCTTCATCCTCAAGAGTGGAACGTTGCGTGTGTACAGTGACCTCGAGGGCTTCGTGTTGTCACGCGGCGACTACTTTGGCGACTCGTACCCCTCCGTGCTGCTGCCATGCTCGCGGCTGGAGGAGGAGGAGCGGGGGATTGTGTATGCCATACCACTTTGCTCGTCGACTACCGTGTTGGCCCACTGGGCAACTCGCCTGGCAGCCGCGTGGCCATGGCTGCACCAGATTCCGATCATGCACGCTGTGGGGGCGTGGACGTGCATGCGGGCGTGCACTTGCAGCGAGTTTGTCGTATCGGAGCCGGCAGACACGATTGTCGAGGCGGGGGATGGCGGAGAGGCAATCTACGTGGTCTGCGACGGCTCTTTTTCCGCGCTGGACTCTCGCGGGGGTGACGCGGCGCGTTACAACGCTCGGCGCGTGCGAAGCGTGTTTACCCGCCTCGACGTCTTTGGCATTGAGGCACTCGTCGCCCGCAAGCGCCAAAGCTCCGTCCGCATCAAGGCGGGAAAAGAGAAAGACGTGCCCTATCGCACCTCGGTTGTGCGGGGTTGTGGTGTGCGGGTGCTTCACCGCCAACTGCGTCCCGTCTTCATATCGCTGGCTCGAGGCTACTCGCTACACGAGGACCTCTGCGCCGGCGGCACCACAGGGTGAAGAGCGGAGCTGACAGCAGTGGGGCACCCCGAGGACCGTGTCTCCTGCTGCGTTCTCTTCGCTTTCCAGAGACTTGTTACTCAGATGTACAGTAGCGGCGCTGGATTTCTTTCGACCGCTCTTCTTCGTCTTACATGTGTCTGCGTCTATGGGGGCATTCGCGTCCGTCGCTGAGGTCGTGACGACGGCGAGGCGTGGCCGCACGCCTCAACGATACCGTCGCCACTCGCAACCCGCCGCTGGTCGGCAATGTGCACCGCCGTGCACAAGCGAAACGAGAAAAAAGGAAAGGCTACACCATTGGCGCAGAGGATCAGCACCGGTCAATTTTTTTACAACCGCCTTGTGCACGGCGAGTCACGGGCATCGTGGTGGCTAGGGATCGTATCGCTTCCGAGTGTGTCGGTGTGCAGAGTTTAGGCGAGTACACGGGCTGCAGGTCCATCTGGTGCACTGTCGCGGCCCGATCGGCTACGCCGGTACCTGGCACTGCTTGTTTTCCTTCGCTTCCTCGCCCTAGGTCGCTTCACCTGTCGATGCTGCTCCCTGTGTGTGCCCCCCCCCAACCCACCCACCCATTGTTGCTCTCTCTTTCTTCTACTCGTCCCCTTCCCCATCGCCCTCTTCCCTGCGCTCCTCCTCCGTCTCCTTCGCTGCTGCGGCCGCCTTTTCTCGACTGTGAGGACCACCGACCGGCAAAGGGCCTACCGCACCGCCAGCAGCGAGGTGGCGGTGCTGCGTCGGCATTATATAGTTAGGCAAACCCACCACACGCACGACAACACCAGCAGAAGGGTATCTGCTCCCATGCCAATGGGCGGCAAGGCTTCGAAGGCGGAGACGACGCTCACCTCTGAGGCGGTAGATGCCTTGTACAGAGAAGCGTACGCGGCCGGCGCGGTCGACGCTGATATGTATCACACATCACAACGCGAGGTCATGCGGCAGCAGGATGCGATGGCAGGCATTGGTGCGTGCTTGCTCAGTGCTTGGGTGGCATACGTGTACGGCCGCACAACGGGCGTGCAAGCGGCAGAGGACGCGGCGGCGTTGCGCCTTGATGCACAGCAGCAGATGCTTGACAAGACGAGCAAGGACCTGGCGCTGAAGCTGGAAGAGAACCGTAGCCTCATTACCGTGCGGCAAGAGCAAGATGCCATGATCGCACAGCAGCGCGACGAGCTGCAACGTGCGGCGCAGCAGCGCCGCGCTATGCAGCGGTCAATGAATGCACTGCGGCGGCGCAACGCATCTGTGCAGCGGCAGGTGCGAAGCCTGAAGTCCTCGCTGAGCGCTATTCAGCTGCAGATGTACGTCGGCATGGCTGGCGCCGCCCTTGTCCTGGTTGCGGTAGTGTGGTCGACACGACCACTGCGCAACGGGCACTGGTCACTCCTTCCTGTCGCAGCCTCGTTGGGAGAAGAGAGGGCGATAGCGGCATCAGCGCCGGTGCCTGTGGTGGAGGCCGTTGAGGTCAAGGAGCAGGCGGAGTCGTAGCGGTGTAAAGCCGCGCATACCGCGTGCGGGAAGCGAAAAGCGAGGTTGCTATACACTGCCAGGGCGCTGTGCTGGCTTGCAGACGCGTTGCCATGTGTGAGGCTGTGTTCGCTGTACTCGTGGATGAGTGTACTCAATGCTTGTCTGCGTGTGTCTGAGCGCCCTGTCTGCTTTTCTCCTTCCCCCGCTTGCATCATCTTCTACACCCGACCCGCCCTTCGTGCGTGAGGATGTCGTGTTTGCACGCAGAGAAAAGAGACAGAGGGACAGAGAGGGAGAGGGGCGCATGCGCCGCCGTGGGCTGCACGCTCCTTTCCTCTTCGCCCCCTTCGTTGACCCACATCCACAAGCCGTCGAACAGGGAATGAGAAGACATGCCAAGGTGCACCACGTTGCCTCTGTCTTCATTCCCTTCTCTCCCCACTTTTACGACTGTCTGTGCTGCGTCTTCGTCCCCCCCCCCCTTCCCCGATTTCGTGTTGCTCACTTGTGCAGACGTGGCAAGGACTGCCTCGCTCGCTCGCTCTCTCTGCCCATCGTCAAAGAGGGGGGGGGGGAGGAGGTGCGGCTGCGGTGAATAGCGGAGGGAAGGAACAGGGGAGCGCTGCTCTCTCTTCTATCTTTCTCTGCCGGCGTCAATTTTCATGTGCATCGACTTCGCCTCTCCTCTCCACCTCCGCTCTCCCCGTGCACGACACATAGACGTGCAAGACGTGCCGATGGAACGCAACACGCTGCAGGTAGTCGCTTCTGCGGTGAACGCGGAGGCACTCTCGGGCGCTGAGGATCATGCTTGCCATGCGTCTCCCGTGCGCCGTGTGTACCGCCTCCGCGACGCGTGTACGGCGCTGCAGCTTATTCTCTTGGCCTACAAATACCGTCGCTGCAGTGCGCATTCGATGACGGTCGCCATGTTCGTTGAGGCTTGCGCCTCTGATCTTGTGCAGGGGGTGCGCGTCCTAGAGAGCGCCCCCTTATCCTCGTCACCCCGCCACGACTCCTCCGGTGACGCCATCGCGACGTTGGAGGCACCGTGGTTCTACATCGGCTCTGAGGCATGTGACGACATACGCGTGTACCTGCTCCTACCTACCTACGCGGACTACTTCTTTGACTACACAATGCACTGGGCACGGGTCGCGTACTCGGAAATGGCGCGCCAGTACGTTGGCCACTGCCTCATCGCGAAGCTGCAGACCGTCGGTGGGGGCTGGGCCTCGCTGCACAGGGCCGACAAGTCCCTCGCGTGCGCGTTGCAGCTGCACGCTGTGGCACAAGCGGTGTTCGATGTGGATGTTGTGCGCAAGTGCCGCCTCTTTATTGGGTGGGCTCATCTCTGGAACAGCGATCCGGCCAAGGCTCTGGAGGTGTTTAATGTGGAACTGGCAGCCGCGCGACGGGATGGCGACACAATCCACGAAAGGCGCTGCCTACACGCCATTCAGAACGCGGAGCACAACCCTCGCCTCGCCCCCGGAGGGGCACACACGGGCCACTACCAGCTTGTGAACCTTTGGTGGCGTGCGCTTGCCTAGACGAAGTCCGCGTCCCTTTTAAGCTCTTCCACTCAGGCGTCTTCTTCTGTGTCCGGACGGGCACGGGGAAGCCGAGGACGTGCACGGAAGAGAGGCGCAGCAGCGCGTGAAAGGGGTGCTGGTGCGTGCGGGTGTTGGTGTCTCTGAGCGCCTCAAGATGAGCATCTCACGCTCGAGTGCGCCCAGTCGGAGCGGGCAGAGAAGACGGATTAGCCAGGGAATTCACGGCGGTAACAGTGCGTCGTTTGGAGAGCGCGATCTCGGCGTCGTATCGCACGGTCCAGCGCGCCCACTATGTGTGGGAGAGGGGGAGCTTGTGAGCTCCGCCATGCCTTTCAATGCCGAGGCACCTCTGGTCGTGAGAGGGCCGATTGCTTACGACGTGGGCAAGTCAGGGTGATGTATCGCTGCTGATGTCGGCGGTTCGGTCCTGGATGACGGTGCGTCGGAGAGCGAACCGCGACAGTGAGCACACGCTTGTGCCATCCACATGATGGGCAGAGCGTCAGCGTGACTCGAATACATCTCACCCCTGGCCCTCGCTGCCTACCTGTGTGGGGCGCCTGTGTGCTACCGCGAGGGATATATGCACGAAGGGTAGAAACCGGCATGATGGAAGGAGTGGCTGCGAGGCGGAGTGTTGGTGGGCGGAGTTTGAGGACGAGGCCGTGCTCAGCTGGCTGAGTCGGCGCGTTGCTGTGACACGCGTCTATTGCTGCTTCCAACCACGCGGTGTGGGACCTGTGACAGGCCGCGGAGTAGAGTGGGCGGTTGAGCTGATGATGCGCTGTGGCAGAGAAGTGAACACGCTGAAAGAAAGCAGCGGCATTACGGCGTAGCGTGGAGAGGGAGATGTCGCGCGTGTTCGGTCACTTTATTGGACGGCAGTGCGCGGCAGGTGATCCCCTTCGAACTTGTCTCTCTTGCACTTCTCTTCGTCGTCATTCGGCCGCCCTCTCTTGCCTTCGGCACCGACGCGATGACCCCACCCCCCTCCACTGAGCGCTTCGCTCACCTCTCTCTCGGAACTTCTTTACTTGTGTTTCAGGCCAACACAATCACCACGCCCCTTCAAGGTGTCCATGACGTGAATCATCGCGAAGAAGCTGTTGACGCGGCCGTCGCGTCGGGTGGGTGCCCCGTCTGCCCCTGTTCTGGGGGAGAGCCGCGCAGGAGTGTATGCTTCAGCATTCCATCACGCTGCGCGAACTCTTCCTTACGGTCGTCTTGCCAGCTGTGGACGCAGTGCGCTAGCCTCGCTAAGCCTATTGGGTACCACGGAGCCCCACGTGACAGAGGGCACGACAGCGCCGACCGGCTCCTCGGTGGCTGTGAATCAGAACAGCAGCGCATTCAACAGACGGCGGGTTTGGTTCCTCGTGGTGAACGTGGTTTTGTGCCACTTCTCTCTTCCCACGGAGGAGGCCTCCAAGGACGATGTCGAATCTCCGGAGGAAGACGCGGAGGGCGAGGGGATGGGCGGCCTCGGAGATGCGCGTGTGCTGCCTACAGCCGACTACGCTGGGGTGTTAAGTGTTCCGAAGGAGATCAAGAGTGTGAAGCCGACGGGGATGCTCCTGCCGCGCAGCTGCGTGACTGTGAGGGATTGGCATGGGCCCTGAATCAGGGAGGGGCGAGAGAGGTGACAGGTGCACCGCTGCCACGCGGCGGCCAGCTTCTTCCGCGCGCTGCTCCCCAAGATGTGGCGCGACGGCGGCTCTATCTCTGCCGCAGAACCCCCTCGAGCATAGCGGACTGTGCTGCACATGGTTGCCGGGGAGAGGATCGACGACCGGCGTGTCACGGCGCGCATGAAAATAGTTTTCCTCGAACAAGTGGATCGGTGGTGGCGCCATGCCGAACAATGCAGTGCAGAGAAAAATAGCGTTTGCTCGGGGCACCGCCCCTCAGCGCGCGGTGGTGGAATCGGAGCCGCCTCAGGCACGCCGAGCCTATCGTGGTGGCGCAGTATCAACAGTGCGGACGCATTGCGGCTGGCATGTACGGCAGTGAAATGTGCTGCGGTGAGGCGGTGTGGAGGCGCTCGGCTCGCCGTCGACGCCTTCGACGAGGACAGCCAGGCTGGCGTACACCGGCGGATTAGGAGGCTGGTCAAGCGGTTTCTCCTGCGCCGTCCGCCGAAACATCGCTTGTGCTGAAGGCGGCGGCTGGGGCTACGGCGCTTTTGGCGGCGACAAGGAGCTGACGTCAAATCTCCAGTGGGTGGCCTGCGGCATCGTGGGTAAGGAACTGCACAACTTCCCCTTCGACGATGAAGCCTTTTCGAGCCGCCTGCCGCGCGTCACGGAGCGTATGGCGGAGGACTGTGCTCCTGTTTTTGACGACCGCGCATCTTTTATGGTTTTCTCGAAGACCTCGAGGACACATCGACAGGGTTCGACAGCGACGAGGACGACGAGGACGACGGGGCGGCTTGCAACAGCTTTGTGTGGCGCGCGCTCATGCGGCACTGTTGTGCATTGGTCACCGCGTAGGTATCGCGGTAGGACGCGGTGCCCGAAGAAGTTGGGAGTGGGGTCAGGCAGAGAGCCTTCGGTGCCTTTTCGTTGGTGCTGCTGGACGGCAGCCCCCCCCCCCCCTCCCCCGCGCGGTCAGCTGCGCCCACGCTACCTCTGCTTTTCCCATGCCCCCATTGTTCCTCGCGTGTGTTTGTTGGCGCTGTGCGTTTTTCAGTGCGTCGAGTACGCCGTGCTCGTCATTGTTTGCCCGTGAAGGGCGGCGGTCAGAAATTGGGATGCACGAGCTAAGAAGGCAGCGCAAGAAGGTAGACATGTACAGCGCAACGAAGCGCTTCATACTAGCGGCAGAAGGTATGCCGAACACGGCCAACGCTTAGGGGTGAGGGGGGCAGTGGAAGAGAAGCTCTGCGTGCCTCTGCGCATTACATACCTGTGCATAAGCGCTGTTGATGGTGGGCCGCCTCACCCTCACAAGTGCGGAAGGGGATGACTCTGTAGTGGGGCACCTGGACCCCCCTCTCTCTCTCGCTCGCTCCTCTGTGCGCATCCGCTTCTTACCACTTCACTTGGTGCTGCCAACCAGTGCTGGAATGAGGTATCTTGGGATGGTGGCGCTCTGCTCTTCCCCTGCCTTGTGATTCTTCGCTCTCCACCACCACCAACACCAGTCCCGGAGAGGCGGCACCTGACATCCTCGTCTCCCTCGTCCCTTCTGATCGCCTAATTTCTGCCGTCTTCCCCCACCCTCCCCCCTGCTCTCCCACTTCTTCTCATTGACGTGTGCTTTCCCACTGCGCTTGTGCGTGTGCGCTCACGCTTTAGCCCCGCACACTTGTTGAGCGCCACGGCCCGACATCGATAAACAAATACGAAAAGGCGAAAGGGAAGATCATCAGCGTACGCCAGCCCCGCGCCATCCACGCCGCTCTCCGCTCGCGTCTGTAGTTGTCTGCAGAGAGAGAGCTGGCTCGCTGCGTTCTGTGATCGTCGCCCTCCCCGCCCCCGGCTTGCCCGCCTCCTCCTTGTTGGAGTGACTGGCGGGGGCAAGTGCCGCAGGCCCCGCGGTGGACTGAGCCACAGGGACGAAGGACGACAACGACAACAGAAGCGCTACGGAAGTGTCTCGGTGGGACGCTACGCCCCCCCCCCCCCGTATCCGTTTTTGTTTCCTGCGCGCTGTTTCACAGCTGCAAAACAGGCGTCTCCTGTACTGGCCGATTGTGTTTCAAGATGCACAGCGCTGACGCGCTAGAGCCGATACCCCGCAGTATTGCGCCAGATCAGGAGTTGGCTATCCTCAAGCTCATCCTCGACTTACGCAGCCTGGGCGATGTGGACGGCAGCAAAAAGGTGCGGCGGCGAGTGCGCGAGGCGCTTCTGAAAAGCAGCGACGACTCAGAGGCGATGAGCAAGGTGGATGATATCATCCGTCGAGGTAAGCGCACGCAGAGCAAGTTGGACGGAAGTTACGAGGAGCGGCAGCGACTCAAACGCAAGCGTCGTGAGGAAGACTTGGCGGCGGCGTCACGCCTCGTCGACGTCGAGGCAGGCAGCGGCGAGGACTCGGAGGGATCAGCATCCACGGAGGAGGACGGCACCCAGGACTAGTGGGAATGTGCTACGTCATGGCATCTGAGCTGCATCACTATGCGAGTGCGTGTACGCGCGTTTCCTCACCGTGCGGCCCGCTTCGATCCGCCGCGACAGCACAGTGACGGGGCGTCCCACCGTTGGCGGTGTTGTTTGCATTCATGTCTGCGCCAATGTGGCGTTGGGTCCGTCTCTCTCTCTCTCTCTCTCTCTCTTGCTCGCTGCGTGTGCGACAGGGCGTTGCGGAAATCACATGTCGTCTCCTTCGTTTTAAAGACGCACGAACGGCAATAAGAGAGATGAAGTGCGTCCCAAGTAACAACGCGCACGCCCAAGCGTGCAGGCGTGCAGGCGTGTAGGCGTGCAGGCGTGTGTGTGTATGAGAGGCAGGACTGTGCCTCCGGCAGCCTCTTCACTTTGAACACGCCGCCGCCTCCGTCCCCTTCCCCTTCTCTCTTGCATGCGAGATGCGATTGACGCTCTCGCCATCAGCATGGGCTTGCTTCTTCGTTTCAAGGCCCAAGGGTCTTGTCTGACGGGGAAAGCGAGGGGGAAGGAGGGGGATGGCTTCGATAGGCACGAGCACAGGCGGTCATGTACACAAACTTGCATGCATGTATGCGTGTCCTTCACCCTTCTCTCATGCTTGTGCTGTTTTCCTTTTCAGTCTTTGCCGCCGCTTTCTTCTTCAGGAGGGATCATGTCGAGCGCTACGGTGATGAGGCGCCATCCGCGACCTTTCGGTGCTCCATGAGCGAGCTCTTCTCCTGGTGCGCGTCAGCGCAGAAACGCCATCCGAGGGTCCCGCCTCTTCTTGGTAACACAGCGTCCTGTGCGCGCAGTCCTCTCTCCGATGGCTCACGCGCTCTTTCCGCCGACAGCCGCTCCCCCATCTGGCTGGTCGGAGCGCGAAGCCGAGGCAGCGCATCATCTCGAAACGGCGGGGGCGGGGCACTTTGGACGGTTGCCCCGACGGCGGGGCGGGACGGGTCGGGTGCCCCCTCGGGCGGGGGCAGGAACGGTTCGGGCAGCCCAAACGGCTCGCGGCGAAACTGGGAGTGGGCGACGGCGAGGGCGACCGCTGCAGCGCTGGCGTCGGCCATTCCGTGCCGACTTTGTTCTGCCAGGCCCGGGCAACACCGCAAATGCTCAAGGGTCTCGTGGCAGCGGTGGTCGCGCATCCACAGTGCGGCCTTGGCAGGCTCACCAACGCCGCCGATGCCGTTGAGGTGCACCGCGAGCGCTACACGCTCCACATCTCACGTCACCGCAAAAGAGGCGTCCCTGCGCAGAACGCGCACGTGGGTGATGGCGCCGCGCGTGACCACGTGTAGCAGCGGGGTAGTCCATACATGGGAAGTAGCCCCCCCCACACACACACACACCACCACCACCACCACCGTGATCACGTCGGTACCCACGGCTTGTCTGCCGGAGCCTACGCCGCACTCGCCTACCTCAAGCTGCAGGCTTGCCGGCGCTCGGCTTCCCCCATCGCGGGGGACTGGACCGTAGCAACACGCTGAGGTGGCCGGCTTTGCTGCAGTTGAGTCTTTTTCCCCTCCCCAATCATCTGTGTATATCTGACGGCTCACCATTAGCATCGCTCCTCTGTCGTCTTCTTTCCTGCTCTCCCCCTCCCTCTCCTCTCCGCATCGCTCACAGACTTCTCTCTCTTGCCTACGGCGACAACCACCAGCCCCTCTGTGCTTCTCCACTCAGGTGACAGGACACGCTCGTGCGCTAACGTCTCGAACACTCCGTCTTCTCTGCACTGCCGCATCAACCATGCCCGGCGTTGTCGAAGCCAACCTGCAGAAGCTGGGCATCACCCTGCCGGTTCCTGCTGCCCCTGCAGCCTCCTACGCGCCGTTCTGCATCGTGGGCAACATGGTCTACGTCTCCGGCCAGCTTCCCAAGGATGCCGATGGCAAGCTAATGGTGGGCCAGCTCGGTGACTCGCTGACGGCTGAGGATGGCAAGGCCGCAGCGAAAAGCTGCGCCGTACAGCTGATCGCTCAGATAAAGGCCGCCGCCGGCGGCGATCTCGACAAGGTGAAGAGGGTTGTGATGGTACGCTGCTACGTCAACTCTGCATGCAACTTCCATGACCACCCGCTTGTGGCCAACGGCTGCTCCGACCTCCTGGTGAGCGTGTTCGGCGATGAAGTCGGCCTCCATGCTCGCTGTGCTTTCGGCGTCGCACAGCTGCCCTTCAACTCGATGGTGGAGATCGAGGCTCAGTTCGAGCTCAAGGACGACGCCAAGGCTGCCTCGTAGAAGATGCATTTGATGAAGGCCGTAGCAGCCGGCGAAAGCGAGCGAGCACGCGGGAGTAGCAGTCGCTGCTTCCGCTCGGCAAGCGCTTCTCGCGGACGCGTCGCACCGCCCCCCCCCCCCCCTGCTGAGGTGGCGGGGCAGTGGGGAGGGGGCGTCTCGATCTGTTCCCTGGTCCTGTACTCTCTTTTATTCTCTTGAAGTCCGAATATGCTTCTTTTATCTTTCTGTTAGCGACAAGGAACGCACGTCATCCAGAGAGCCTCTTCGCTCACCTCGTGAAGCACGCCTTTGCTTACTCGATCCCTCCCTCTCCGAGTCATCAATGTGCAACCTTGTTGACAGTCCTTACCGCTGTGGGCGCATGTGTCAGTGCATGTGTATGTATGAACGGTGATGTGTAGGCCGATCTTGTCCCCTCTCCACTCACCGCGGTGCCTCCTGCCCGTCACGTCATCTATCGGGTTCGACTGGTCGATTTCGGTTATCTTTTTTTTTCCGGCTCGTTTTTTGTTTCTCGGTTTCTCGTTCTCCTCCCTGCAGCACCGGCACGCGGGCCTTTCCACTGTCCCCTCCCACCTCTGTGGGTCGCTCCTGCTTCTTCTTGGCGTTGGTGTGCGAGCATGCGCGGTGGATGAGGAGCTCGTTTGCGCTTGGGTGAGCAGGTGCGCTCGGGTGCGTGTGCGTGTGTGCCCGTGATGCTGGTGAGACTCCGCAAGCGAGTCAGGAAAAGAAGAGAAAGGTAAAAAGGAAGAAAGAAACAAGTTGATGTTCAATTCGTGGGGCTCGGTTGGTCTGCGCGAAGCAGCGCACCTACTCGCCTGCGCTGGTGTCGAAGGCGTGGCCTGCGTGTCTGTCTGCCTACGATACAAAAAAAAAAAACGCATGAGCAAAAACGAAAGCGTAATGGGGCAAACAAAATCGAAAACAGGCGAAGAAAGGCAGCTGAAGAACGGGGACAGCGACGTCCGTGTAGCCTTGTGAGGATGCGGAGGTGTGCTTCAGCCGTCCTCGCGTGGTGTACCACAAAGCCGTACATCTGGTGCCGAGTCCCAATGGCTGTCACACGCCGGCGCAGAGATGCATCAACTCGAAGGCAACCATGGAGATCAAGTGATGACGACACGGAGAAGAGCAAACTGAAAATCGTCTTCTCCGCCTCCATTTTTCTTGTCTCTACTTGATTCCACCTCCACATGCCCACCTTGACACACACACACACACACACGCACATCCGCGCGCGCATACGCCGTCGACGGCAGCCGTCTGTCATCTACGAACTCCGTGCGTGTGTGTACGTTTCGACCGCGCTCTCATCACCGCTGCTGCTTCACCGTTTCTATCTGGCTCTCCCCTCACTCCTCACCGCCTGCTTCCCCTCGCGACCCCCCTCCCCCTCACTGAGAGGAGTGTGAGGAACGCACCGCTGTTGCAAGTGAGCGGGAGAAAGCGAATACGAATTCGCTGAAGCTCCGACATAACAGAGCCCGCTGCTTGTTGTGTGCTCCTAAACACTCGGCGAATTTTGCGACGCGTATTACCATCAAGGATTCGCGCAACCTTGAAAGTCGCCTGTATCATCACCGCCTCTCGGTGTAGTTGTCTGCAAGACGATCTTAGCGTCCTATATCTCCCTTTCTCCTTTCTCGAGGTCCCACAGGCGGTCCTCCACTGCGGCACCACGAGGTTCATACAGAGGTAAAAAAACTTCTATCCTTTCTGGTCGACGGAAAACCGATCGAAGCACATCGCTGGCCGCCGTATACACGCACGCGGTCTCTAAAGCGGCGCTTCTGCGCACTTCCCCGCCTCTCCGTCTCGATCGCCTCACCACTAAGACGACACGCTGCCAAAACACGCCTCGCACGTCTTTGCCCGCATAGTTTGCAGAGCTACAAGGCTCGAGGACACATAAACGAAATAAAAAAGGAAGGCTGAGCAGAGCCGCCTCGTTCCCACTGGCGAGTGTGTGTGTGTGTTTTTGCTTGTACGCGTGTATGCGCGCTCTTGTGGTCTTTGTTCGCTTGCGCACTTTTCTTTTTTCTTTCGTGTGTGTGTAGTGGCCACCCCTCTTGTGTAGCAGAGGACGTATCGACTTCTGTGTGCCTCTCTGTTGTAAGCATCTTTCCCCCCCCCCTCCGCTTCCCTTTTCCCTTTCTGTGGCTCACCCCTTTCTATTCTTCGCAGTAAAAGAAACGGTTGTGTGTGTGTCGGCGTGCGTGCCTTCACGAGTCTCGTATAGACGTGCCGAGTGACTAGGAGGCATTCCTCGGCTTTGTGGTTGACGTAGTTCCTTCGCCCCCCCCCCTTTTTTCCATATTTCCTTTATCTTGGTGACTGCGTATGTGTGACGCCTTCCTGCCGTGTCCTTCTTCTTGACTCCGACGACTCCGGCCTGTGGTGTTACCGCTCTCCCCCTCTGCGAATACCGCCAAGGCGTCCACGCCCACCACCGCTGCGACTTGAGGCCCCAGCATCACCTCTCCCCCTCCCTCTCCCTTCTGTTTTAGCGTGTGCGTGTGTGTGTCTTCTTTTTCCATTGAAAGCATCTTTCTCTTGTTGTAGAGCGCATCCTCTTCTCTCTCTTCTTCATTAGTCTCCGTGTGCCACGGAACGCAGACGCGCGCAGAGGTGCACATCTTGGTGTATAGCCGAGCCGCATTCGCGTGTTGGCGTGTGTGTCTGTGCGCAATTGTCGTTGCCTTCGCTAGTGTTGTGTTTTCAGTGCGGCGCTCGTACTTGTCGTCACTATCGTCCTTCTTGTGGTTCAAGAGCGACGAAGCAACACGAGGAGGCACACCCGCTCATCACTGCTCTTCTCGGTGAGAAGACGTGTTTGAAGAGCTTTTCTCTGCGTCTGATTCTTTTTTTTTAGTTCTGCATTCGAGTACGTGTGATCGCATACGGAAGTGCGTGTGTCGACCCCCCCCCTCTCCTCCCACCCACATTCTCCTCTCTAGGGCCACTACGCTAGATCTCCTGTTGGCTGCTAGGTGTCTGAGCGCCTCTTCCCCCCCCCCCCCGCGGGCCCACCCTCCGTCTTTGCGCACTTGTATGTTTTGGCGTCACCCGCTGCAGCGGTCGTTCGCTCCACTTCCCTCTTCGCATTTTTCTGCCTCGGCTCGCCGTCCCGACACCGCCTCTTACGTCTCGCAGCACGACCGTGTGAAAGATCAGCGCTTGCGCCGTCGACTTCACTTTCTTTCTTTGGGTCCCCCTGTACGCGTACGGGCGCACTGCAAAGACACACGTGCAGACGCTCGCACACGGACGCGCACCCCGGCAGACACGGTCACCGCTATAGGGCGTCCGAAGAAGCCACCGGAGCTTTCCGTCGTGGCTCATTTCCATCTCTCGCACTTCTGCTCTCTTTGTGAAACCCCACTAGCTTCGCCGCAGCCATGCTCCAGGAAACGATCGACGAGGAGCTGCCGATGGAGATGACGGAGGTGCTGCCGTCCGCAGCACCACCGGGACGACCCCACCACCAATCAGACCCGCTTTATGACTATCGCAGGGAGCACCTGGCGTTGCAGGAGCGGCTGGCGGAGATATGGGGGCGGGAGGCCCCGTACACGCCTGTGCTGGAGGAGACGTCGTCGTGGTTCAAGCGGTACTACTACGGGTGGGTGTACGAGACGGTGGTGCTTGCGTCAAAGGAGAAGCTGAAGCACGAGGCGCTGCCCCCGCCAACGCGGGATGTGCGCGCGCACGACTGCGGGCTGCGGCTGTCGCGTGCTGTGCAGGCTGCGATGTACGAGCGGAACGCGTGGAACTGCATGGTTGGAACGGAGGTTGTGAGCACGCTGGACGCTTCGAGTCGCGGCGTTCTGCGGTGGGTTGGGGTGCCGCAGCAGGGCGGGTACACGCGGATGATGGCTGGCGTAGAGTGGAGCGTGCCGCCGGCTGTGCGCACCGCTGCGAGGTCCGACGACAGCGGTGCGTCGCCGTTCTTCGACGGCGTTGCGCACGGTGAGCACCTGTTCACGCCTGAGCAGAGTGGCATGTCGACACTGGAGGAGACTACGACGCTGGGGTTGGACCTGAAGAGCCGCGGCGGCGTGGTGGAGATTCCGACCCCGAAGCGCTTGCCTCTTACACGCCTCCTGGCGTTTAAGTTGCCCTACTACCTGTGGATGCAAGTGCCGTTTCTGCTTGTCAGCAACATCTGCGTCATCACGCTGCCCAGCATCCTGCAGGCGTTCGTCGCCTTCTTGGATGATGACCCAGGCATGCAGACCTGGGGTCTCGGCCTTGGCCTTGTAGCGGGAATATTCCTCGTGCAGGCGATGCAGAGTGTGTGCAATCAGCGCTTCAACTACATTTCTAGCCGCTGCGGCTTGCAGTACCGCTCCGCGCTGAACTCGCTGATCTTCGAGAAGTGCATGAGCATCTCCAGCAAGTCGCTCGCACAGCCGGATATGAACGCGGGGCGCATCATCAACATGGTGGGCACCGATGTGGAGCGGGTGTACTTTTTTATGCTGTTCTGCATGTTTTTGTGGAGCAGCCCGATTGTGCTTCTTCTCGCCATAGTGCAGCTTTGGCGGTTGGTGGGTTGGTGCGCCATCATGGCCATCGCTTCCTTCCTCGCCACCATCCCGCTGAATGCCTTTTTCATGGGCATCCAGGTGCGTGCACGCCGGGACATCGCGAAGGCTGCTGACGCTCGAGTCAAGGCAACAAGCGAGTTCTTTTCCGGCATCCGCGTCGCCAAGTTCATGACGTGGGAGCCTTGCTTCGTCGCGAACATAGAGTCGAAGCGCGCGGTGGAATTGTTCTTTCTCAAGCAGATTCAGAACGCGCGCGTGGCCACGTCGTTCGTGAACAATGCCACACCCATGCTCATGATCGCCCTCGTCTTCACCGTGTACTACTGCACCGGCCACGAGCTGAGCTCCACTGTTGTCTTCCCCACTATTGCGCTGCTCGGCGTCCTCCGCCAACCGTTTCAGCAAATTCCGTGGGTGTTCACGATGGCGGTGCAGTTCCTCATTTCGATTGGCCGCATCCGAAGGTTCCTCGAGTGCGACAACGCCACCTGCTCCACTGTGCAGGACATGGAGGAGTACTGGAGGGAGCAGCGCGAGCACAGCGCTGCGTGCCAGCTTGCCGCTGTGCTGGAGAACGTCGACGTGACCGCGTTTGTGCCCGTGAAACTGCCGTTTGCGCCGAAGGTGAAGACGTCTCTGCTTTCTCGGGCTCTGCGGATGCTGTGCTGCGAGCAGTGCAAACCCGCGAAGAGGCACCCACCTCCATCGGTCGTCGTCGAGAATACAGGCTACGTCTCCCCGGCAAGCGCGTCTCGCCACATCGTGGAGGGCTGCCGCGGCACCGTGCACACAGCAACACCGACGTCTACACGAAGCGCAAAGACGCCTCAGATGAAGACGGATGACTTCTTCGAGCTGGAGCCGAAGGTGCTGCTGCGCGACGTGTCTGTGAGTGTCCCGCGCGGGAAGCTGACGGTTGTGCTTGGCGCGACCGGGAGCGGGAAGTCGACGCTGCTGCAGTCGCTGCTGTCGCAGTTCGAGATCAGCGAGGGCCGCGTGTGGGCGGAGCGGAGCATCGCGTACGTGCCGCAGCAGGCGTGGATCATGAACGCGACGGTGCGCAGCAACATCCTGTTCTTCGACGAGGAGGACGCCGCGCGGCTCGCGGATGCCGTGCGCGTGAGCCAGCTAGAGGCGGACCTTGCGCAGCTCAGCGGGGGGCTGGAGACGGAGATCGGGGAGAAGGGCGTGAACCTGAGCGGCGGGCAGAAGGCGCGCGTGAGCCTTGCGCGCGCCGTGTACGCGAACCGCGACGTGTACCTGCTGGACGACCCCCTGTCCGCGCTGGACGCGCACGTTGGCGAGCGCGTGGTGGAGACGTGCTTCCTTGGCGCGCTTGCGGGCAAGACGCGCGTGCTTGCGACGCACCAGGTGCACATTGTGCCGAGGGCAGACTACGTTGTGGCGCTGGGTGACGGGCGCGTCGAGTTCAGCGGAAGCAGCGCGGACTTTATGCGGACATCTATCTACGCTGGAATGACTTCCGGCGTCAAGGAGAACAAGGAAGAGGGGGATGCGGAGAGGCCGGAGTCTGCGCTTGATGCAGAAGAGGAAGAGGCAGAGGTGATGCTCGACAGGAGCGCCAGCAAAGGCGAGGGGGCGGAGGAGGAGGGCGATACGGCAGCCAGAGACCCCGCTGCGCGCTCCTTCGTCGTCGAGGAGGAGAAGGCGTCGGGCGGTGTTCCGTGGCGGACGTACATGGCGTACTTTCGGTATTGCGGCGGCGCGCACGTCGCGGCGACGATTGTGCTGGTCTTTGCCGTTACGGAGCTGATCACGGTCTCCAGCAGTGTGTGGCTGTCGAGGTGGGCCACGAAGGAGGAAGGGGAAGGCGACGCTCTCTATCTCACCGTGTACCTGCTCATGGTCCTGGTTGGCGGCGCTGGATATCCGTTCCGCTTCGTCGTGTCGTACAGCGCCATGCGTCACGGCTGCAGCGCGATGCATCGCACCATTCTGCGCTCGGTTACAGCAGGCACGATTGGTTTTTTCGACCGCACTCCCCTGGGACGGCTGCTGAACCGCTTCTCCCGCGACATCGACACCCTCGACAACGGCCTGCAGATGTCGACCATCTCCCTCTTGGAGTGTCTCTTCTCCATCTCCGTTTCGATGCTGGTCACCACCTACTCGCAACCGTTTGTGCTCATCGCGCTTGCGCCGTGCGGGTACCTGTACTACCGCCTCATGGTGTTCTACAACTCTGCCAACCGCGAGATCCGCCGGCAGACGAGCGTGATGAAGACACCCGTCTTTACTCAGCTGACGGAGCTGACGAACGGTCTCGCCACCATCACGGCCTACGGTAAGGCAAAGGAGGTGATGGCTGCAGCGCTGGAGAGATTGGATGTGGTCCACTCATGCGGCAACTTGGAGAACAACACTAATCGGTGGCTCGCCGTACGCGTCGAGTTCCTCAGCAACATCGTCGTCACGGCGATCGCCTTTGTCGGCGTCGTCACAACATGCCTTCGCTCGAACCGCATTGATGTCGGCCTCATCTCCCTCTCCCTCACCATGGCGATGCGAACGACCGGCGAGCTCAACTGGCTGGTGCGCATGGTAGCAACCATGGAGGCGGACATGAACAGCGTGGAGCGGCTGCAGTACTACATTGACCACATACCCAAGGAGGCGATGCCGGAGCTGGACGCGGAGGTGGACGCGCTGGAGAGGCGGACGGGAGTGGCGGCGGACGTGACGGGGACGGTTGTGATCGAGCCTGCGAGCCCGGCGAGCGCCGCGCCGCCCGCCGTGCAGGCCGGGTCGCTTGTGTTCGAGGGTGTGCAGATGCGGTACCGCGAGGGGCTGCCGCTTGTGCTGCGCGGCGTGAGCTTCCGGATCGCGCCGCGCGAGAAGGTCGGCATTGTTGGGCGGACGGGGAGCGGGAAGTCGACGCTGCTGCTGACGTTCATGCGGATGGTGGAGGTGTGCGGCGGGGAGATCCGCGTGAACGGGCGCGAGATCGGTGCGTACGGGCTGCGCGAGCTGCGGCGGCAGTTCTCGATGATCCCGCAGGACCCTGTGCTGTTCGACGGGACTGTGCGGCAGAACGTGGACCCGTTCCTGGAGGCGTCGTCTGCGGAGGTGTGGGCTGCGCTGGAGCTTGTGGGGCTGCGCGAGCGCGTTGCGTCGGAGAGCGAGGGGATCGACAGCGGCGTGCTGGAGGGCGGGTCGAACTACAGCGTTGGGCAGCGGCAGCTGATGTGCATGGCGCGCGCGCTGCTGAAGAAGGGGAGCGGGTTCATCCTGATGGACGAGGCGACGGCGAACATTGACCCGGCGCTTGACCGGCAGATCCAGGCGACGGTGATGAGCGCGTTCTCGGCGTACACGGTGATCACGATCGCGCACCGGCTGCACACTGTCGCGCAGTACGACAAGATCATCGTGATGGACCACGGTGCCGTTGCGGAGACGGGCAGCCCGCGCGAGCTTGTGATGAACCGCCAGTCCATATTCCACAGCATGGTGGAGGCCGGGGGGCCGTCGGCGCGAAGACACTTCCTGTCCCTCGTGGGGCGTCGCGACAACGAATCAGCTCCCTACTCAAAGTGCGGGTGAGTGCGCTTGCAGGGCGTGAACACGGTTGGGCTTATGTCTCTCTGTGCTCGGTAGCTGCGCGGAGACGTAGTCGCACTGGACGGCATCGCTGGCGCCTTTAGCCAACGTCCCGCGTTTGTGCGGTGCGAATGGGTGTGGTCGCGCAGACCAAGTCGGAGTATGCTACTGATTCCTTGAGCGGCATGCCACGCTCCGTTTTCTGTTTTGTCTTGCTTCGGCGCCTTTTTCGCCGGCGTGCGCCCGTTGTTATTCGGTCAACGAGATTTCGACGGTGGCGTGATGGCATCGTTGCGCGCGCGACGGAGCTGGAGGCCCTTGTGACGTTGAATGGCGTTGTGTATGTCATTCTCTGGTCGCCTCTGCTTCCCTCTTTCAAGGCAAGGCGAACCAAAAAAGGCAGCGCTGGTCTTGAGCATGCATCCTGTGGAGAGCCAGGGCGGATGAGTGGGTGCAAGTCGTCAGGTGGTCGTGGCTGTAGATTTGTGTTCTTCGCAGACGTGCAGATGGCAGCTTGGGTCATGCTGGGTTTCACTGCAGTGCCGCGCTGCTGCCCCGGCTCGTTAGTCCAACGCGCTCTCTGCGTTGGCTAACAGGACGGCCGCAGCACTGACCCCGCTCCTTTGAGCCGGTGTGCGCGTCATCGCCGGCTGTCGTCGCCCGCACACCCACACAGTGAACTCGCTCCCTCCTCCTCTTTGGTGCCGCTATTCTTTCTCCCGCTCGGTGCGTGCGGTTGCACCGAAGGTGGCTGGCAAGTCAACACGGAGTTCGCGTGGGTCGTGGTCCTCCTCCCCCCCTCTCTCTATTTCTCTTGGCATCCGTCCTTACGCGACACAACACATGTTTGTGCACAGCACCGCCCTTTTTAGGTGGGCGGCATCTTCGTTGCCCGTGCGCAGGCTCGCACGCGCGTTTCTGTTTCGGCAGGGAGGGCTTTCCTCATCCAGCTGTGCCTGGAGCGCTGTGTGTTGCTCTGCTCCGCCAGCTGCACCGCCATCTTCGCCTTACAGGTTAGACCCGGGGCGCTTCGAGAGATTGTTTCTCTGTCTGTGCCTGTTTTCTCTTCGCCGTTCTTCCAGACTCTCTCTCTCCTACACTCCCTGGATGCTTTCTCTGTTCCGGCGGCGGTGGCCTTCAGCGGCACCCTGTTCAACCAACAACGGCCCGAATACACACGGGCCTACACGCGCGCACAGAGAGGCGGTCGTGGTGCCTTCACAGCGCCCCTCTCACTCGCGGCTGCATCTTTTCTTTGGCGGCTGTGCGCCCACGACAGAGGCGCGCACGCTCACAGACGGGGCGGCTATTCGAAAGTCGCCGGCGGAGGAGGCCGCCGAACCAAAGCGTAACACCACCCACCCAGCCAGCAGACCTCAGAGAGGCGACGGGGAAGAGGGAAGCAAGCCGGAGCCACCGCAGCAGCGCATGACCGCTGATTCGACGCCTGTGCACACCTTTGCTTGTTTCGCTCTCGTCTGCTCTCACGTGTGCTCTTCGCGGAGTTGTTGGGCCTGTGCGAGCGTCACTCACAGCTCAGCCTCCTCTCTATCCGTGTCCCGCCCACCCTCTACAGGGTGCACGTCGCTCATGCGGAGTGCGTGGCGACGAAGAGGGAGCGAAGTCGGTGGCAGCAGCGCCAGCGAGCAACGCCAGTCGGACATGCTCATTTAAGGTATGCCCCTCGCTCCCTCCCTGGAGTGATCCTCTTTTCTCGTCGTGGCACGCGCGCATACCCTGCCGCTGCTGCTTCCTCGCCACGCAAACGCGTACAGACACGCACGCGCAGTTGAGGATATACATGCACGGCTGTCGTCACGTGGGGTCTCTGTGTTTCCTTGCCCGCGTGCCCGTTCGACCGCGAGGAAGCGGGCAGATCTGCGCGCAGACGCAACCACAGCTCACCCACCTCTGCGGCACCACCGCTGAATCCTCGTTGTCTAGGCCGAACCGTCCTGCCGTCGAACCCGGGCCACGCGTCTGGCGGGCTCTTCTCGTGCTTCGTCGACCCTGACTTCTTGTGTAGTGCGAAGTCAAAGGACGAGAGGCCCTCCTCGCTTCCTGCGTGGAAACGAGTTGAGGCTGCCCTAGAGGTATATCAGAGGTGGTGCCGCGGAGTAGCAGCGGTGTCGCTCTTTTTTTTTGTATGCTGCTCTCATTCTGTCGTCTTGGCTTGCTGCTGTCGCTTCGCATGGCCTCCCACCCTCTTCTCCCTCTCGACGCAACGCATGCGGGCATGGGGGGGGGGGGGGCAGGGCGCTGTTTGCGTGAGCGTAGGTCTGTGTGTGTGCCCCCGATGGACGGGTGCACGCTCCTCGACATGACCCTCTCCCCTCTTTGTATCTCCGCCTTCCTGTGCCCTCCGCTGCTGCCTTTGGTGACGAGGGTGGAGGTGATTCGCAGGGCGGGGCATTTTCGGTTGTGGCGTGGGCCAGTGCGGGGGGAGGGCGAGTAGCCCACGAATGATGACCGCAAGCGAAGCAAAGCCCACGCATTGAAGTGCCAGGCGAGAAAGACGGTTGTGGAGGCGGTGTGGAGGATGGCGGTGCTCTTCGCATCTGCATCAGGGGCGGCGTGCGCGACGAGGGGAACGATACCGTCACCCACTTCATCCTCCAAAGGGACTGTCTCTCCGCCCATGAGCGCAGGAAACAAAAAAGATGCACCACCGTCTCTCCCGCGCACGCTTGTTTTGCGGCCGCCTCGGCCCTCCTTCCCGCGGTCGTCTCGCCTCTCCGCCGCCTCCCATGCCACGCGCTTTCACTTATGCGCTCGCGGTGACCCTCGGGTCCGCACTCGACCCAGATCAGCCGGGATGCCCGACCCTCCCTCGGTGCGTGAGAGAGCGCTCCTGCCTTTCCCGGTGCGCTGTCGCTTCACCTCATTCGGCCCTCGCGCAAGACCTCCCCACAGCCTTCCCTGCCTCTGCCGCGATACACAAGCAGACATATACACCTCCTCAGCCACACCTATACCCTCCTCCGTTGCTCTGCCGCAGCGTCAGGCGTGTGGCTCTGATCCTATCATCGTCGTTGTTGTGCTGGCGAACTGCTCACTCCTCTATCACGGCGTGGTGCGCTGCGGAACTGCGGAGTGCTCGCGGCCTCCTCTCTCCCGTCTTCTCGTTACCTGCCTTTCGTTTATCCTTATCTCCCCCTCCCCCCTCACCGACACCCACACAACCTCTCCTCTCCTGAGCACCAACGCTGGTCCTTCCCATCCAGCGGGCCTCCTTTCCTGTCTGCTCCCTTCGCACAACTGCACATCATCATCGCCGCCGCCGTCGGCACCCGCTTCCGTTAACGCGAAGGTCTTGCTCCCTCTCTCTCTTCTTGGGTTTCTTCCAGCGCGCTGCAGCATCGACGTCTGCGCACCGCTCCCCTGACACGGCCGCGTGCACCCACACCGCTCTAGTAGGCGCCATGCAGTACGAGGACCCGCGCCATCACAGCTCAGCGTTAGCGGAGCGCAGGGCGCTGCCGAAAGGTGGGCACCAGAATGGCGCCGTTGAACGGCTTGAAACCGCCTCAAAGGCCACGGCAGCGAATCGCCAAGCTGCACTGCACGAGCGCGATGCGCTGAAGCAGCGAATAACGGAGCTGTGGGGCCCGCCGAAGGACTACGTGGAGTGCGACGAGGACCGCGCCTCCTTCATCCATCGCATGTGGTACTTCTTGGTGTATCCGATGGTGCTGCTCGCATCACGGGAACAGATCAGTCTTGAGAATATGCCCCCGCCAACGCGGGATGTGCGCGCGCACGACTGCGGGCTGCGGCTGTCGCGTGCTGTGCAGGCTGCGATGTACGAGCGGAACGCGTGGAACTGCATGGTTGGAACGGAGGTTGTGAGCACGCTGGACGCTTCGAGTCGCGGCGTTCTGCGGTGGGTTGGGGTGCCGCAGCAGGGCGGGTACACGCGGATGATGGCTGGCGTGGAGTGGAGCGTGCCGCCGGCTGTGCGCACCGCTGCGAGGTCCGACGACAGCGGTGCGTCGCCGTTCTTCGACGGCGTTGCGCACGGTGAGCACCTGTTCACGCCTGAGCAGAGTGGCATGTCGACACTGGAGGAGGTGACGTACGTAAGGTTGCTGTCGCTGGATGGGAAGCCG
>RZOE01000096.1:80000-225000 GCA_003992445.1 Leishmania aethiopica
CGCGCCAGGGCCTCCGCCGCCGTGCCGGGCCCGCAACGCCACGCGCGAGTTCGCGGATCGCGCGACGCTCGCAGCGCACCCCGTTTCATACAACGATGCCACTACGCCCATCTCACCCGCGCCGCATGGGCCCCCGCCCCCAGTCGCGTGTCCGCCGCCGCCCCCTGCGCCCCCTCAGGACGGCAAGTGGCGACTTCGTCGCGCGCAGGCACATGCCTATCCGCCAGCCCCCTCCGCTGGACACACCCACTCCCTGCCAGGGCCGTGCGGGTTCAGGGGGAGCCGGGATGCCCCTTGCTGCCACAGGCTCATGGCAGCGTCCCACCTGTCGCGGCGCATGCGGGCACGCCATCCAGGCACGCCACCCACCCCGTGGCATCGACGATAGCGGGGGATGGGGGCGACAGCGAGCCACCAAGACAGCAGCGCTGTCCCGAAACACGCATCCGTATCCACCAGCGCGAGCACTGTGCGCACGCGCGGCCGGCCGCAGCTGACACAGCGTACCGCATCCAAGCAAAGCATGCAGAGGTCAGAAGAGCAAGAGCGATGGACAGGAGAGGCTAAGAGACGCGCACCGGCCAGCCCAACAGTGCACGTGTGCGACATGTGCGGCATCGCCTGCATCCCACCCGCTGGGCTGATGTGGCGCAGATGCCGGAGGCATGACCAGAGTGGCCCGAGTGGCACCACCGAGCTCTGCACACTCCAACGCGGCGAGCCCACACACCGCGTTACTGCATGCCGCGGCTTGAGCTGGCTAAGCAAGAAGCACGGCGTACAGGCCGAGTGCCGGGTCTCACAGGGCCCCCACCGGGACGTGGCCGGCGTCCTCCCTGGGCTCATCCGTCACGCACCCAGACCACCCCCTGTTGCCCGCACGAGGCGCCACCGCCGCCGCCCTCGAGCAGGACCACAAACGCGGCCCACCCGCATCAAGGCATGCAGAGCCCACCCGCCTCCGTTTGGCGCCGATCGCGCAGCGCGTCGGCGAAGGAGGGTCGAGGAAGGACGGGAAGAGGCGGTGAGGCGCATGGCCCGATTCGACCACAGACAGCTCGTCCTACACAGCGGGGATGTAGCGGTGGTGCCGCAGGGGCAGGTGCGCTGTGGCTGTGCATGCGCGCATATCTGCTGGCTTGATGGAGGGCGAATAGACACGCTGGCGGGCATATCTTAATCGGCTTATGTAATGCTCGTTGCTCGTTTGCGCTATTGTGGTGGTCTGTGGGCCTGCGTGCCGGCTTCCGGACATTGGTTGCGTGGTGTGGACTGCGATCGACGATGTCTGCCTGTCCGGGTTTTGAGAGTGAAGAGAACTTGCAGATTCTACAGCGGCGGGTCAACGACCTGAAGGAAAACAAGACGTCGAGACACCGACACTCGAAGGACAGAAAAGAACGGCTCTGCTGAGTAGCAGTGCAGTAGGAGAGGAGGGCGGGCACGGATGGAGACGCCACCCCGCTTCGTTTTCGCGGCTGCCATACGTTGTAAGTCTGTGCCGTCTTCTCCTTTACCACTATCGCTGCGGCCGCCACTAGAGTGGAGGAGGATGAGCATCAGTCGCGGAAACACGCGCCATGGATGCTGTATGCCCTGCGGTGAATGTCTTGCTTGCCCTGCTCCTGCGGAATGTCGTGGTGGTGCTGAGGGACGACAGAAGGAAGCGGCGAGGTCATGGGTGCATATAGGCCGCCGCAGCAGCCGCAAGGCCTCTCGCCTCCGCGATTCGTAGTCCGGCCAATGTTTCTCGTGAGCCTCTTCGTGCTCAACGCTCCTCTCTCTCTTACGCTGTTCATCTTTCTTGCCCGTGCTCATGTTCTCCAGCTACATAAACATAGATATATCGTCAGACGGATGCGCAGGTATCTTGCCTTTCAACATCGCATGGGCGCTGACGGCGGCTCTTCCGGGGCTGTGCACTCTTGCCGTACATCGTCGTCCCTACAGATTCTAGTCGCTTTCTCGGGCACCCTCTCTTTCTCCTGCTCCAAGACCTTCACCACTACATCCTCCATCGCCATCTCGTCCGCCAGGTGTGTGTCGTGCGTTGTCGTCTGCACACCCGTCCGGCACTTTGGCAATGCGCCGTCGCGCATTCGCCCAGCCGAGACACCCGCCGAGAACATGTGGCGGCAGAGTGAGCGCGAGACGAGCGCCTCCGTCGTCATTGTCATCATGTTCATGGTGCCACTGTGGCTGTACGTGCTCTCAGCGCATGGGCAGGAGCAGAAGCGCGCCGCGGTGCGCGCTTGGGCGCTGGAGCAACGTGAAAAGCATCACCCCTCTGAGCGTGAGGGCGAAGACAAGGCGTAGAGCGACGAAGTAGGGGGGCGGGGCAGGCGCAAGACGCGGGGCGACGTCGAGAGCTCGGATGTCCCGTCCGCCACTGTTCTTTCCTTCTCTTACCGGCTTGCCTGTCTCGCGCCGTTTCTGTGAGGGGGACTCCTTCAGCACCTCAGCAGCCGAGGGTTGAAGGTCAGCACGTGTAAACTCGGCTTTACAGATGCCTATACTGCGGCGCACTCACGCGTACACACGACGGCGCTACCGCGAGTCTTACTGCGTCCCTGGCTTGCCCCTCCTCTGCCTTGGCTTCATCGCCCTTCAGTCACAAGCTTACGTCTCGTAGGGGAGTGCTCAGAAAGCGCACGAAAAAGGATCCGTAATATGAAGGGTTGAGTCTGCGCCCCCGTGATGGACTGCTCTGCCGTCCACCCCACCTCATCCGTCTCGTCGCCGCAGTTTAGTATGCACCCGAGCAGAACAGATGAGAACGGCTGCACCTCGCCGACATCTCCGTTCCTCTGATGCACACACACACACACACCTTTGGCCTCCCCCGCTCTGTTTCTTGTGTACATGTTGCTTGACGGGCCTTCGCCGCCTGTCCGGTGAGACTTTGTGGCCTGCTGCGGGCGTCGCTGGTGTCGACGTCCGCATAAGATGCCAAGGGAAAGTGCCTTGTGCCGTTTTCGTATGTGGGCTCCCTGTCTTCTGTAACTGGCGACGAAGGTGTAGTGCATCTCAGTGCACGTGAACGACACTTTCTCTTACCATCTAGTCTCCGCTTGAATGCGCCAAGGAGCCGCCAGGGGATGCGCGTGCGTAGCCGCGCACAGCGGTGGTCTCTGCGGGTGCATCGCCGGTGCCAACACGACCACCGCTGTGCGCGGTTACACACGCGGCATCCCCTACACTCCCCAAGGGACCATTCAGGATTACACGTCCTCTCCGCGGCACGTAAGGTTGGCTGAGATGCAGCGCAATATCGACAGGGAGGCGAGAAGGGCGCCGACCGGACTCTATGAAGGCCCGACCGTCACCACCAAGGACGGTGCGAGGCCACTCTTTCCTCCCGAAAAAGCACGTCACCCAAACCGCGGCCCGGCCCCACGTGGAGCGCCACCGCCGACGTATGCCCCGAAGTTCGTTGCACCGGCTGCGACGCGCGAGGACATGATGCCGCCGCAGTCCGATTCCTACCAGCGCGACCTCCGCAGCGACCCCGCGTACGCTGATGATCCAGAGCATATTGTGGCGGCACGTCAGCGGATTATGACTATGCAGAGCGACTCTTACGGCGAGGCGATGCGCGGGATGGTGGCTCCGCCGCCGCCGCTGGATCCTGACGCGCCGCAGGCGTACCAGCAGCCTCGGGTGCAACTGGATGACAGCTGGTGGATCCTGATGTGGTCCTTCGCAGCCCTGTTCGTGGTGATGGCCATGTATGGAAAGTAGTCGTAGGCGGGTTCAATGCGTGAGAGAGAGGAGTCGCGGTTGCAGCGGCAGCTTTGCCGAGGGTAGATGATGGCGGTGGCTCACGAATCGTTCGAACTTCACCTGTCCCTCTCTCTCTCTGCTCCTCTTGGAGCAGGTGCTGCTGCATAAAGATGCAATCCCCCCCCCCCCCACACACACACACACCTGAGGGCTGTTCGGGCAGCCGCCCTGCCCCTCCCCCTCCCACTCTCTCGTACCTCGTTATCGGATGCGGTTTTTTATGGGTCATCGCGGTCTTGCCGCGTTCTTCTTCGTTTCGAACGCTTGCATACCGCCTGGCACGCTCTCCCCCCGCTCTCTATCCCTCTCTCTCTCTCCCGTGTGCCTGTCGGGCGCGTGCACGCGGCGTGTCGTGCGGAGGGGGGCGTCCACGTCGAAGGCAGAGCGACGCAAATCGCGCCAACAAAAACGAAACCAAAAAAAAAAAGGGAGAACTCGTGCATGCGACTCTGTGGGTGTGTTTCTCGCTTCCTGCGTCTGTGACCGCCGAGCGTGTTTCAGGGCAGAGGAGGCACAAGCCGTAGCAAGCACAGCAGAAATGCGCGATGTCCGTGTCGTCTGCCTCCTGTGGCATGCTCACGAGAAGATGTGAGGACGAAGGGGAAGGAGACTGCCACTGACATTGCCTTCCTCCGTCGCATCCGTTTCGCATGCGCTTCTAACACAAACTCACCACGAAACACGTGCGCCCACGCACACCTGTCTACCTCACGCATGCACTCCGTCTTTTTCCTTCTGTACCTCCGTCCCATCGACCTCTCGTTGCATGCTTTCATGCAGCTTCAGGAGGCCGAAAACGAACCGATGCTCTTGAGCGCCTTTTTCTGCCCTCGCCGCCGACTTCACATTGGCCAGCCCACCGCACGGCTTCTGCTGCAACCGCAGCAAGGTGGCAACAACCGCCCAACGCACAAGCTGCCGATGAGCAGGCGACGGCTCATGACGAAGCAGAAGCCTTATTGCAGAACCACGTCATCTGGCCCCATCTGCGTCATGCTGATGTCCTTCGTCTGCTACATGATCTATCAATCAAGATACGGAATCGATGATGATCGCATGCTGAGGTAAAAAAAAACTGCGGCTGCGCACATACCAGCGCTGCGGCCCCTCACAGCCCCAAACAAAAGAAAAACATGGAGTAGGGCACGGGGAAAGGGATGCCAAGGGCGAGAAAGAGAAGGATGTGCAGCATGGTGCTGTTACACAGTGCTGCGCGTGCGAGTGCGTTCACCTGTGTGCGATCTTCATCGAATTGTTGCATACGACTTACACAGCTGCGCCCCTGTATGCTCTTCTTTTCCTCGATCTTCCTCACTCGACGAGGTTCTCGACAGCACACAGGCTTGCACATACCCCACCGTCAACTTGTACGTCTGTATAAGCGTGTGTGTGCTCAACTCAGCTGCCATGAGGAGCCAAAAGGCAGCCGAGAGACGACGTCACGTCAGCCCTTTGTTTTCAGGGTGTCTATTCGCCCTCCATCAAGCCAGCAGATATGCGCGCATGCACAGCCACAGCGCACCTGCCCCTGCGGCACCACCGCTACGTCCCCGCTGTGTAGGACGAGCTGTCTGTGGTCGAATCGGGCGATGCGCCTCACCGCCTCTTCCCGTCCTTCCTCGACCCTCCTTCGCCGACGCGCTGCGCGATCGGCGCCAAACGGAGGCGGGTGGGCTCTGCATGCCTTGATGCGGGTGGGCCGCGTTTGTGGTCCTGCTCGAGGGCGGCGGCGGTGGCGCCTCGTGCGGGCAACAGGGGGTGGTCTGGGTGCGTGACGGATGAGCCCAGGGAGGACGCCGGCCACGTCCCGGTGGGGGCCCTGTGAGACCCGGCACTCGGCCTGTACGCCGTGCTTCTTGCTTAGCCAGCTCAAGCCGCGGCATGCAGTAACGCGGTGTGTGGGCTCGCCGCGTTGGAGTGTGCAGAGCTCGGTGGTGCCACTCGGGCCACTCTGGTCATGCCTCCGGCATCTGCGCCACATCAGCCCAGCGGGTGGGATGCAGGCGATGCCGCACATGTCGCACACGTGCACTGTTGGGCTGGCCGGTGCGCGTCTCTTAGCCTCTCCTGTCCATCGCTCTTGCTCTTCTGACCTCTGCATGCTTTGCTTGGATGCGGTACGCTGTGTCAGCTGCGGCCGGCCGCGCGTGCGCACAGTGCTCGCGCTGGTGGATACGGATGCGTGTTTCGGGACAGCGCTGCTGTCTTGGTGGCTCGCTGTCGCCCCCATCCCCCTCTATCGTCGATGCCACGGGGTGGGTGGCGTGCCTGGATGGCGTGCCCGCATGCGCCGCGACAGGTGGGACGCTGCCATGAGCCTGTGGCAGCAAGGGGCATCCCGGCTCCCCCTGAACCCGCACGGCCCTGGCAGGGAGTGGGTGTGTCCAGCGGAGGGGGCTGGCGGATAGGCATGTGCCTGCGCGCGACGAAGTCGCCACTTGCCGTCCTGAGGGGGCGCAGGGGGCGGCGGCGGACACGCGACTGGGGGCGGGGGCCCATGCGGCGCGGGTGAGATGGGCGTAGTGGCATCGTTGTATGAAACGGGGTGCGCTGCGAGCGTCGCGCGATCCGCGAACTCGCGCGTGGCGTTGCGGGCCCGGCACGGCGGCGGAGGCCCTGGCGCGGGGTGGGGATGCCACCGTGCCGGCGGAGTAGCAGGCAGCGCACCATGTGCACTCCATCTTGTCACTGCCAGTCCCCCGTCGCTGCAGGAATGCAAAGGACGGACAGGTGCGCGTGCGGAGCTGGGCGAGGACGGTCTCCTGTCGCCTCGTGAGCTCGGCACCCTCGTTGTTTGGTGCGGGACGGCTGCCACCATGTAACTGACGCGATTTGCAGCGGGCCGGTACACGCGTGATCGCGGTCGCGAGTCTCTTCGGCACAGCGCGCAGCCCAGACCGGTCCGTCGGCAACAAGAGTCCGCAGCCGTGCCCGACGGCAGGGTGCCGGCTGTTGGCTGCCCCAGGGAGGGCGCACTGGACCCTCGTGCCACGGTCCGGTGGCCGGCATCGGGAAGGACGACAACGTGAGAGACCAAAAGCGAAGGACGTGGCCGCACTGGAGCCAACGCGGAGGCTGGCGTTGAGGGGCGGGCAGGCAAGGCTGAGTGGACGTGGCCCTTGTGAGCGTCGTGTGGTCCGTCGCACGTCGCCGTTGTGCCTGACGGGGAGCTCTGAAAAGGGATAGGCGCATGTGTCGTTACTGGCCTCTCTTGGTGCAAAACGGGTGCTGCGGGTCGCTCGAAAGCAGCAGCGCCGGTCGTGCTCACCGGGATGCCCGCGTCTGCCCGGGCTCTGATTAGAAACGCGCAGAGAGTGGCATAGGCGCAGAGGAATCTGCGCACGTGTACTCCTCCCTTCACTTCTTCCTGCCTCTTGTTCTCTTTCTCGCTTTCATTCGGCGGGGTGGCGGCGATTGTCCACCGCTAAAGACAGCCTCCACCGTTTCTTGGTTGCCTTCAACGCCCTTGCGCACTCGCCCTTGACCCTGTACTTTGTTGGCTGTACGAGCTGTGAGCTCCCACTAATCCGCTCTCTTGCCGCCCTCCTCTTCCGCTCACGCCACCACGCGTAGGCGCCGTCATGCAAGTCGGCTGCTCTCATGAAGGGCCAGGTCCGCAATAGCTGCCGGCGTCGCATCTACCTGTGGCTCACCACCTCCACCCGCGACCGCCGCAACCGGACTGACGATGTCGGCACCCATCTTCAGGCGGCGCGCAGAGAGCGAAACAAGTTGCATCGAGTCAACGACTTGTTCCATGCTTCTGGCATGTGGCACCACCACTTCCGTGACACGCTGGAAGGCATCACTCTTCAAGGAATGGGGAAGGGGCTTGCGTGGAGCTTCGTGATTGTCCCTGCGTGTTTTGTGCTGACCTTCATCGTCTGCATAACCTCGTATCGTGGCGGTGACCGGCGCGCACAGCAACAGCACGTGCAAGAGGAGTGGCAGCATCACCTGCTGGAAGCGGCGCAGAAACGAGCGGCAGCCGAAAAGGAGCTGCAGTTGGTATGCGATCACGCCATGGGGGCGAAGTCTGTACTTCGCCCCATTCCGGAGGAACGGCGCTGGGCTGCGCAGCTAGAGGCGAACATGGCGTTCATCAACGAAACGCTTCAGCGCCACTTAGGCGATGGCGAGTCAACGCGGGAAGGCGGGTGAAGGGTACATGCAAGCGTCCAAGTGCGTCGGCGTTCGTGCACCCCGCTCCCCCACTTCCCCAGCTTGCAGAGACACACAATGGCTTTCCCACGCTTCATACTGGTGCCGCCCCTCTTGCGCATTGGCGTGTATGCGTGCCGCACCCGTTGGTAGTGCGTGCCGAAATTACATCAAGACGACAGTCGCGGAATACAGCAACGCTCATGAGAGCCGATGACAGGCTGATGTGTGCCCGTGTGTGTGTATGTGTGCTGATGCCGCACCGGCACACATATCGAATATACGTAGGCATACGCACACCTACCATGCACGCCCTTTCTCTCCCCCCTCGTCGGGGTGCTCGAGATGGCATGACGTCCTCTACCTTACTTTGCCCAACGCCTTGTGCTTGCCTTCTCCGCTACTGCTACTCCACCGCACCGCTCCCCACCCCCTAATCCCTACACGGCTGCCCATCTTTCCTGAAAACACTCGAACACACTTACACACACACACACACACACACACGCACGTACGCTGCGTATCGCGCTTGAGCTCGTGCACATGAATGGATTATTTGCGGCTCCCTCGATTTCCCGCGCATCCGCTTAGCCGTGACACCCACGTCTCACTACCCACCTTCTACCGCTGACCACACCTGCACGTGCAAGCACCGTCGTCTGGCCTCCCATCCCCTTCGTTTGGTGCACTTGAAATAGGGAAGAAAAGTGCGGCCACAGACGGTAGAAGCACACAGAGAGGAAGGATCATCCCTCTTCATCCAACCTCCTCCTCCTCTTGCCCACCCCTCCCCCGTCCCGCCCTCTCAACCGTGCGACATCAGCTCCCCGGCGCCATCACACTCGCCCTCCGGAGTTATTAGTCTCGTCTTGCCACTTCGTCATTCTGTTCTTCTCGTTGCCTCATTCCCCATTGCCGTTGTTTGTGTTTGTGTGTGTGCGCGCCCCGAGTGGCTGACCTCCCCTACCGCTGCATTGCCTGCCTTGTGTGTCTGTGGGCGTGCGTGTGCTGCCGTTGGAGCGACTTGGCGAGCCCTGCCCCCCCCCCCCACCCCTTAGCCTCACAAAGAAAGAGACACCATGCTCAACGAGGTGCACGTGAACGCAGACCCGAACACCATCTCCACCTTGGATGAGCCGGTGCTTCAGACGCTGCTGCGCGATGCCAAGGCGATCGGCCGCAAGCTCGTCGTGGTTGTGTGCCCCCCTCTAGGAGCTGATAAGGAGCTTCGCGATTGGGATCTCTGGGGGCCGCTGTTCCTGTGTCTCATTCTGGCCTCCATCCTCACCATCAACGCCAGCGACGACCAAGGCGCCGCCGTCTTCTCTGCGGTCTTCATCTTTGTGTGGCTTGGCGGTCTTGTCGTCACCGTCAATGCCAAGCTCCTCGGCAGCAAGATCATTTTCTTTCAAACTTACTGCGCCATCGGCTACTGCTTGGCGCCCATCTGTCTCGGCGCTCTCTTGCGCTGCGTCCTTCCGTGGTTTTTCTTGAACCTCTTGCTGTGCTTCATTGCGTGGGCATGGGCCTGTTGGGCAGCCCTGCGCTTTTTCCGAAACACAGTGAGCGCCGACCGTGAGGTGCTGGTTGTGTACCCCGTCGGGCTCTTCTACATCTTCTTCACCTGGATGGTTCTGGTTGGTATTTAGAACGAGTTCGCGATATTTCGATTGGCGGTGTGGTGACCGTTCTTCACACACAAGCCCACCACCAGCAGCACGTCAGAGGCCACAAGAAGGCCGATGATGGCGTCAAAACCTTCACGTATGGGGGGAGGGGTCGAGGGGAGGCAGTCAGGCCCGTGTAAGTGCTGGGCGCACCGAAAGGCAGGCACACACCTACACACACACACGAATTGTGGTCCCTGTGCAGCTGCCGCCATTTCTTTCCCGCTCTCACTTCCTCGTTCGTACAGCGTTTGCTTTCCTACGTGTGGGTGCGCCGGTGGGCGCGCCTGCTGTGCCAAGGTGTGCGCCCGCCGACGAGAGTGTGCGTGCGTGTGTGTGTGTGTGCTCTCTCCTATCGCTCTGCCGTCCTTTGTTTTTTTTTTTGTGTGTGTGTGTGCTCGTATCTCTCTCTCTGTCACCACCCCTGATGGCGTGGGACACCTCAGTGCGTCGCTTCGCAGGGTCCCGCTCACCCACGCGCTGAGGGAGGGTGCCGTGGTGCCCGGGCCATCGCTACCCATACCGGTCCACCTATGGTGGTCAGAGGGTCGAGTGCCTACGACGTGGGGAGGTCAGTGGGACTCATCGCTGCTGATGTTGGTGGTGCGTCGGAGCGACCTGCGACAGCGAGCACGCGCTTGTGCCATCCATGTGATGGGCGAAGTGTCCGCGTGACTCGAGCGTATCCCACACCCGGCCCTCACACTGCCTGCTGATGGTGAGGAGACTGCGCCAACGCTGAAGATGCATGAGGTGGCGACCGGCATGATGGAGGGAGTGCCTGCGAGGCGGCCTGCGGAGGTGCGGGGTGGTGGGTCGAGTGTGAAACAATCACCGTGCTCAGCTGACTGAGCTGGCGCACTACTGTGCCGGCGTGCCTACGGCTGCCTCGCCCCAGGCGATGTGGGGTCTGTGGCCGGCCGAATGGGATGGAGAATGGCTTGAGCTGACGTTTTGTGGCCGAATGCTCACGTTGAAAAAGTCAAGCTTGTTGCAGCGGCTGCCGTTGTGCTGTCGATTTCACCGCCCACACCTCTTTACTCCTTTCCTGGGCGTGTCTCTCGTACTTCCGTGTGGGAGCGAATCGTGTGCTTCGCTGTATGCGCCGTTGCTCTGCGCACGCTCCCTGCTTCAGGATGGAAGGGGCACGCAGTTGAGGGATGCGGCCTCTTATTGCTCTTGCTTCTCCGCCTTCTCTCCGCGCCGCATGCCAAGCCTCTTGTCCGCGTGCTTGCGTACGTGTGTATCTGCGTGTGTTAACTCGTATCCTCTTCGCACCTCCTTCTGCTGTTTTGCCGCTCTCACCTGTAAGCGTGACTCAGTCTTCACGAGGCGCTTAGAGTTTTTTTTTCTTTGGTTGTGGTGGTGGTTGCCAAGTGTGTGAGCTGATCGGTGCGCGAGGCGTGCGTGTGCCGAGTGCATCCTGTCCCCGACCCCCGCCTCTGGCTCCTCCGGTGCTACGCCTGAGTCTTCCCTGCCCCAGCCCGCACGGTGCCCGTCGTTGAAAGAGTGTGCCAAGACGCACCTCGCCCCCTCGGTTGGTGCGCGGCCTGTGACACTGTTGCTGTTCGACCGCTGCTGCGCGGCTCCTAGGACAGGGTTGTGCGAACAACACTGCACTCGTTCTCTTCGCATAGGAGAGACGTTGTAGACATCGGTACATATATGGTGGTGGTTGGGGGGGG
The DNA here is from genome assembly GCA_003992445.1 of Leishmania aethiopica. Classification (NCBI taxonomy): domain Eukaryota; phylum Euglenozoa; class Kinetoplastea; order Trypanosomatida; family Trypanosomatidae; genus Leishmania; species Leishmania aethiopica. The sequence continues at coordinate 91,297 of RZOE01000096.1, forward strand.
GGGGGTCACCTACAGCGCGCAGGACATGGCGACACCAGACTTTGCACGCTTATCACCGACTGACGAGTCCAGCGAGCTCATCATCCATGCTCCCTCGCAGCGGCGCCACACCCGATGCGGCGCAGACAACGGCGATACCACCAGCATCATTGCTGATTTGGAGGCGGTGGACGATGCTGCGCAGGTGCGGTGCCAGAAGCAGGCGCAGCGCGAGTTCGCGGAGCAGCTGGAAGAGCTGTGGGGCGGCGAGCCCACCTACACGCCGACAGTAGAGGACCAGGCGAGCTGGCTCCAGCAGCTGCACTACGGGTGGATCGGAGACTACATCTACAAGGCTGCGGCGGGGAGTATCACCGAGGCGGACCTGCCACCGCCGTCGCGGAGCACACGGTCCTACAACACGGGGCGCAAGCTGTCGCGGCAGGCGCATGCCGACATCGACGCAAGCCGGCGGTGGGACGGGTATGTCGGGTGCGAGGTCATGTACAAGGCGGAGGCGGAAACCAGCGGCGTGCTGCGGTGGGTCGGATATTTGCAGCAGTCGGACTACCCGCGATCGCTGGTGGCTGGGGTGGAGTGGCGTGTGCCGCCGCGGTACCGGCGGCAGGCCGCGCCGGGCAGTGCGGCGGGGCTTCACAACGGCGTCGTGCACGGAGAGCGGCTGTTTCGGCCATACCAAAACAACTATCTCTGCTCCTGTGAACCGGTTGACCAGCTTTACCTAAGCTTGACGAGCAGCCTGATGCGTCCAGGGCCGCCGCCGTCGCCGGATCTCCTGTTGACACTGTTCAAGGCGCACTGGTACCACGTGTGGGCGCAGATCCTGCCGAAGCTGCTGGCAGACGTTACCGCGCTGATGCTGCCGGTGTTGTTGGAGTACTTTGTGAAGTATCTGGACGCTGACAACGCGACGTGGGGCTGGGGTCTGGGACTTGTGCTGACACTCTTCCTCACGAACGTGATCCAGAGCTGCGCAGCGCACAAGTACGACCACATCAGCATCCGCAGCGCGGCGCTGTTTGAGACGTCGTCGATGGCGCTGCTGTTCGAGAAGTGCTTCACAGTTTCGCAGCGGTCGCTGCAGCGCCCGGACATGTCCGTGGGCCGCATCATGAACATGGTCGGGAATGACGTTGATAACATCGGTAGTCTCAACTGGTACGTGATGTATTTTTGGAGTGCCCCGCTGCAACTGGCACTGTGCATGCTGCTGCTGATACGGCTGGTCGGGTGGTTTGCGCTGCCCGGCATGGCCGTCTTGTTGGTGACGCTCCCGTTACAAGGCGCCATTTCCAAGCATGTTCAGGAGGTGTCTGAGCGAATGGCGAGCGTGGTGGACTTGCGTATCAAGCGCACGAGCGAGCTGCTTTCCGGTGTCCGAATCGTGAAATTCATGGGGTGGGAGCCTGTCTTCCTCGCCCGGATCGAAGACGCGCGCAGTCGCGAGCTGCGGTGTTTGCGCGATGTGCATCTCGCCAATGTCATCTTCATGTTCGTGAACGACGCGACGCCGACGTTGGTCGTCGCCGTAGTCTTCATCTTGTACCATGCGAGTGGGCAGGCGCTGAGGCCGGAGATTGTGTTTCCGACGATTGCCCTGCTCAACACGATGCGCGTGTCGTTCTTCATGATCCCGATCATCATCTCCGCCGTCCTGCAGTGCCTGGTGTCGACGAAGCGGGTCACCACTTTCATGGAGTGCCCTGACACGCGCTCACAGGTGCGGGACATTGCTGGCATCGCCGCAGCTGGTGCTGCAGCCATCTTCAAGGATGCATGCATCCACACCTATCTGCCGGCGAAACTGCCCCGGTGCAAGTCGCGCTTGACGACCATGCAGCGCATTACGCTGTGGTTCCGCCGGCGCGGTGTGCCGGAGGCGGAGTGGTACGAGCTGGACGGCCCGGATGCGGGTGTGTCTTCGCCGACGGTGCACATTCCAACGCTCGACATGAGCAGCGCACAGACCGCCAGTGCGGATGGTGACGGCGCTGGCACCGGCGGCGGGGACAAGGAGAGGGATGTGGAAGAGGAAGACGCACAGTACTACCAAGTTGTGTCGAAGGAGCTGCTGCGAAACGTCAACCTCGTTATCCCTCAATTCAAGTTGACAATGGTGATTGGCGCGACCGGGAGCGGGAAGTCGACACTGCTGGGTTCGCTGATGGGCGAGTACGATGTGCAGAGCGGCGAGGTGTGGGCGGAGCGGAGCATCGCGTACGTGCCGCAGCAGGCGTGGATCATGAACGCGACGGTGCGCAGCAACATCCTGTTCTTCGACGAGGAGCGCGCCGCAGACTTGCAGGACGTAATCCGTTGCTGCCAGCTAGAGGCGGACCTTGCGCAGCTCAGCGGGGGGCTGGAGACGGAGATCGGGGAAATGGGCGTGAACCTGAGCGGCGGGCAGAAGGCGCGCGTGAGCCTTGCGCGCGCCGTGTACGCGAACCGCGACGTGTACCTGCTGGACGACCCCCTGTCCGCGCTGGACGCGCACGTTGGCCAACGCATCGTGCAAGACGTCATCCGCGGGCGGCTGCGCGGCAAGACGCGCGTGCTTGCGACGCACCGGATTCATCTGCTGCCGCTCGCGGACCACATTGTGGTGTTGCAGCGCGGCCGCATCGCATTCGCGGGCGATTACGCTGCCTTTGCGGCGACTTCGCTGGAGGAGACGCTGCACGGTCAGCTGAAGGAGAACAAGGACGCGGAGTCTCGCGGCAGCGAGGTGGACGCGGAAGCGGCCAGAGCGGAGACGGCGCCCGGCCTTGCGGAAGCGCATGAGGCGAAGGTTGAGCAGGAGGCGAACCTTGCAGGAGGCGAAGCCCCCTTGAGGTCCGACGTCGAGGCCGGTAGGCTGATGACCAGGGAGGAGAAGGCAACCGGTCAGGTACCGTGGTCAACCTACGTCGCGTACCTGAGGTCGTGTGGCGGCCTGGCTGCTTGGGGATTCCTGCTAGCCGCCTTTGTGGTGACAGAGAGCGTGACGGCGGCCAACGGCGTGTGGCTGTCGATATGGTCGACAGGCTCGCTTAGGTGGAGCGCGGACACGTACCTGCACGTCTATCTTTTCATTGTTTTTCTCAACATCTTTAGCTCCCCGCTGCGGTGTTTCCTATGCTACTACCTGATGCGAATGGGCAGCCGCAACTTGCATCGCGACCTCCTGCAGTCCATCGGCGTTGCGCGGATGTCCTTCTTCGACACAACGCCCTTGGGACGCGTGCTGAACCGCTTCACAAAGGACATGGGCATCCTTGACAACACGCTGAACGACAGCTACCTTTACCTGCTGCAGTACTTCTTCTCCATGTGCTCCAAGGTTATTATTCTGTCGGCCGCGCAGCCGCTTGTGCTTGTGGTCATTGTGCCGTGCGTGCTCATCTACTACAATCTGATGCAGATCTACAGCGCGTCGAACCGCGAGACACGCCGCATCAAGAGCATCGCGCACTCGCCCGTGTTCACGCTGCTGGAGGAGTCGCTGCAAGGGCAGCGCACCATCGCGACGTACGGCAAGATGCACCTCGTACTGCAGGAAGCACTGAGGCGGCTTGACGTGGTCTACAGCGCGCTGTACATGCAGAACGTCTCCAACCGCTGGCTCGGTGTCCGTCTCGAGTTTGTGAGCTGCGTTATCACTTTTGTGGTGGCCCTCATTGGTGTGGTTGGGAAGATGGAGCGGGCTTCGAGCCAGAACATCGGTCTCATCTCGCTGTCACTGACGATGGCGATCACGCTGACGGAAACGCTCAACTGGCTGGTGCGGCAGGTTGCGATGGTGGAGGCAAACATGAACAGCGTGGAGCGTGTGATGTACTACACCCACGAAGTGGAGCACGAGCACGTGCCGGAGATGAAGGAGTTAGTGGCACAGCTGATGAGGAGCGAGTCAGGGACAGCGGCGGACGTGACGGGGACGGTTGTGATCGAGCCTGTGAGCCCGGCGAGCGCCGCGCCGCCCGCCGTGCAGGCCGGGTCGCTTGTGTTCGAGGGTGTGCAGATGCGGTACCGCGAGGGGCTGCCGCTTGTGCTGCGCGGCGTGAGCTTCCGGATCGCGCCGCGCGAGAAGGTCGGCATTGTTGGGCGGACGGGGAGCGGGAAGTCGACGCTGCTGCTGACGTTCATGCGGATGGTGGAGGTGTGCGGCGGGGAGATCCGCGTGAACGGGCGCGAGATCGGTGCGTACGGGCTGCGCGAGCTGCGGCGGCAGTTCTCGATGATCCCGCAGGACCCTGTGCTGTTCGACGGGACTGTGCGGCAGAACGTGGACCCGTTCCTGGAGGCGTCGTCTGCGGAGGTGTGGGCTGCGCTGGAGCTTGTGGGGCTGCGCGAGCGCGTTGCGTCGGAGAGCGAGGGGATCGACAGCGGCGTGCTGGAGGGCGGGTCGAACTACAGCGTTGGGCAGCGGCAGCTGATGTGCATGGCGCGCGCGCTGCTGAAGAAGGGGAGCGGGTTCATCCTGATGGACGAGGCGACGGCGAACATTGACCCGGCGCTTGACCGGCAGATCCAGGCGACGGTGATGAGCGCGTTCTCGGCGTACACGGTGATCACGATCGCGCACCGGCTGCACACTGTCGCGCAGTACGACAAGATCATCGTGATGGACCACGGTGCCGTTGCGGAGACGGGCAGCCCGCGCGAGCTTGTGATGAACCGCCAGTCCATATTCCACAGCATGGTGGAGGCACTGGGCCGCCGTGGTGCCAAAGACTTCGTTGAACTTCTCGGGTGACGTCGCAGGAGTCGGTGCAACAGCCTGTGCGCACCAATGGGAGACACGGTCGCCACCTGCCGATCTCAAAGCAGAAGCCGCTCGTCGTAGGCCACCCCGCATGTACGCGCCGGAGAACGAAGTGTTCCACGAGCCCTGTACCCGTCTTACCGTGGTCTTCTCCCACTCACGGCAGCGCGCTTGTATTTTTGCGGTGGCGGTGCGTCTTCGGTACCCGCGGACTAGGCGGCACAGCGGCCATACGCTAGCTCCTTGAATAGCGCCTTGCATCCTCTCCATTTCTAAGTGAAACCTGTATGCATGTGAAACACAAAGTCATGCACGGCATAGCCATCAAGGGGGGCGCCTCTGAGTCGCGCGTGACAGTGTTGGCAGTACGATACCGTTCAAGACGCCACGAGTGCAGCTGCGCCGCTGTGACGGAGTCGCCTGCATGCCGGCTGCGGATGCGCGTGAACGCGCGCCGGTGCTTTCTCGGTGCTACTTTCTCTCTCCCCGTTGATCTCTCCCCACTCGTCTGGCCACTCTCTCTCTCCCGGCTACACACACCACCTCGCCCTCGCAGGCTCTCTCCGCCCTGCCGGCGCGCCAGAAGCGCACGGATTCTTCCTTGGCCTCTCAGACACCCCTCAAAGGCTGTTTTGCTGCTTTTCGTTGCTGCGGCCGATTCTTTTTTTTTTTTTCGTAGTTTCGAACGTCGACGTTCTTGTAGCTCCTTCACCACCACCAGCGTCGCCAGCAGAAGCAAAGCTACATTCCAGGCAGGCAGTGAGCAGGTCACGTCACAAAATCCCTCCTCCCCTCCCTTCCTTCTCTCTGCCTCCCTCTGTCGTGCTCTGTGCGCCTCGCCCCACGGTGCCCCTCCCCCTGCTCCTCTTGCCCTTTTGCCTGCACACCTCCACATCTCTCCACTCCCTCATCCCCCCTCCCCCCCCCCCCACTCCCTCCCTCCCCGCGATGCCCGCAACGGCGACGGCGATTGTGTGCGGCAAAAAGCCGAAGGTGGTGCTTGCGTACAGCGGCGGCCTGGACACGTCTGTGATCATCCCGTGGCTGAAGGAAAACTACGACTACGAGGTGATTGCGTGCTGTGCGAACGTTGGGCAGGGTGCCGGTGAGATAGACGGGCTGGAGGAAAAGGCGAAGAAGTCCGGTGCGTCGAAGCTGTACCTGCTGGACCTGCGGGAGGAGTACGTGACGGACTACATCTTCCCAACGTTGAAAGCTGGCGCGACGTACGAGGGGAAGTATATGCTGGGGACGTCGCTCGCGCGACCCCTGATTGCGAAGTACCTTGTGGAGGTTGCGCACAAGGAGGGCGCTGTCGCAATCTGCCACGGCGCCACGGGGAAGGGCAACGACCAAGTGCGGTTCGAGCTGGCGGTCATGGCGCTGGACCCAAGCCTGAAGTGCGTGGCGCCTTGGCGCGAATGGAACATCACGTCGCGCGAGGACGCGATCGACTACGCGGAGGCCCATGGCGTCCCTGTACCGTGCACGAAGTCTGACCTGTACTCGCGTGACCGCAACCTGTGGCACATCAGCCACGAGGGCATGGACCTGGAGGACCCCGCAAACGAGCCGGCGCACGCGAAGCTTCTGAGGCTGTGCAACACGGTGGAGAAGGCGCCGGACCAGGCGGAGTACGTGACGGTCCAGTTCGAGAAGGGCATCCCCGTCGCCGTGAACGGCAGAAAAATGGCGAGTGTGGAGCTTGTGGAGGAGCTGAACGCGCTTGGCGGCAAGCATGCGATCGGGATCGAGGACATCGTGGAGGACCGCCTGGTAGGCATGAAGTCGCGCGGCGTGTATGAGACGCCTGCGGGGACGATCCTGTACAAGGCGCTGGACATGCTGGAGTCGTTGTGCCTTGACCGTGACACGCAGTCCTTCAAGCGCCTGTCGGCAGTGCGCTTCTCCGAGCTTGTGTACGACGGCAAGTGGTTTACGCCGCTGCGCGAGTCGATGTCCGCGATGTTCGACCAGATGGCGGAGACGGTGACAGGCGAGGCGACACTGAAGCTGTACAAGGGTAACCTGATGCCTGCTGGTGCCAAGTCGCCGTACTCGCTGTACAACGAGAGCATCGCGTCATTCGGCGACAGCCACCGCCTATACAATCACCACGACGCGGAGGGCTTCATCCGGCTGTTCGGGCTGCCGCTTCGTGTGCGCTCGATGATGCTGCAGGCGAAAGAGATGCCGAGCAGTTTGTGAAGTGCATGCGTGCGCGTGGGATTGTGTACCGCCGTGTGCGCCACCACCACCGCACTACTTACAATGCCTGCGTCCATTTTTCTTCGAATCGTTGCATCGCCTGCTCCGTGTTGCTCACGCACTGCCGTGTACTTTCTGCTGCATGAGCTCTCTCTCGCTTCCCTGTGTGCTTGATCACAGAGGTATTCGCGCTGTGACGCCCGCGCAGTGCAAATCGCCGACTGTGACTCCCTCGTCTTCTTCCTTGTTCCCGCACGCGCTTTTCGCCCGCGGAAGCCACGAGGAGAAGGCTTTTCGGTACTGCGCAGCAGAAGGGCTGCGGTGGGTGCACGACCGCGCCGGTCACTTGCTCACGGATGACTGCGCGCAGAGCCATCTATGTTGTCCTTCCGTGCGTGAGCGGTGCGCGTCTGTGCCTCGTCCGGCGGCTGAATTTCCACTGCCGCCTCAGCCTTCCTTCCGCACTCCTCGTACTGCGTAAAGCGTGAGTGCGCCTGCACGCGGCGCCTCTGTGGCTCTACCCGAGTGTCTCGCTCGCACTCTCCCCGACCACCCTGTGGCCTCTCCGCCGGTGCGCGTGGGGGAGCGAGCGCGTGGATGGTGTGCGCTCCCCTGCGCTGTGGCGGCAGGCCAACCAGCCTTTCCGGCAGGAGAGCCCACCGAGGCAGCCGAAGGCGCCACTTTGAGTACAAGTGGTGAAGAGGTAGAGCACACAAACACGTGAACTCACGCAGGCGCAGCGTCGCTTTCGCGACCTCTGTGTTTCTTTTCTCGTGTCGTCTCTCTCTTCGCGCATATCTTCTCTTCATCAGTGCCTTCTCTTTTTTTTTTTTACGACTTCGGATTCGTGGCACCGTCCTGCCATCACCCGCCTTTGCTTCCTCTCGCACTCACGTGTGCAGCGGTAGTTTTTGAGAGCTCCCTGAGTGCATTCTCGTATGCCAACTTAAAGGAGTGCTTTCCTATTTCAGCTTTTGTTTTCAGCGTGTCTATTCGCCCTCCATCAAGCCAGCAGATATGCGCGCATGCACAGCCACAGCGCACCTGCCCCTGCGGCACCACCGCTACATCCCCGCTGTGTAGGACGAGCTGTCTGTGGTCGAATCGGGCCATGCGCCTCACCGTCTCTTCCCGTCCTTCCTTGACTCTACCTTCTTGAGAAGCGCGCGGGAACATACACGCGCAAGACGCTCTCCTCGTACTGTGTAAAGCGTGAGTGTGCCTGCACGCGGCGCCTCTGTGGCTCTACCCGAGTGTCTCGCTCGCACTCTCCCCGACCACCCTGTGGCCTCTCCGCCGGTGCGCGTGGGGGAGCGAGCGCGTGGATGGTGTGCGCTCCCCTGCGCTGTGGCGGCAGGCCAACCAGCCTTTCCGGCAGGAGAGCCCACCGAGGCAGCCGAAGGCGCCACTTTGAGTACAAGTGGTGAAGAGGTAGAGCACACAAACACGTGAACTCACGCAGGCGCAGCGTCGCTTTCGCGACCTCTGTGTTTCTTTTCTCGTGTCGTCTCTCTCTTCGCGCATATCTTCTCTTCATCAGTGCCTTCTCTTTTTTTTTTTACGACTTCGGATTCGTGGCACCGTCCTGCCATCACCCGCCTTTGCTTCCTCTCGCACTCACGTGTGCAGCGGTAGTTTTTGAGAGCTCCCTGAGTGCATTCTCGTATGCCAACTTAAAGGAGTGCTTTCCTATTTCAGCTTTTGTTTTCAGCGTGTCTATTCGCCCTCCATCAAGCCAGCAGATATGCGCGCATGCACAGCCACAGCGCACCTGCCCCTGCGGCACCACCGCTACGTCCCCGCTGTGTAGGACGAGCTGTCTGTGGTCGAATCGGGCGATGCGCCTCACCGTCTCTTCCCGTCCTTCCTCGACCCTCCTTCGCCGACGCGCTGCGCGATCGGCGCCAAACGGAGGCGGGTGGGCTCTGCATGCCTTGATGCGGGTGGGCCGCGTTTGTGGTCCTGCTCGAGGGCGGCGGCGGTGGCGCCTCGTGCGGGCAACAGGGGGTGGTCTGGGTGCGTGACGGATGAGCCCAGGGAGGACGCCGGCCACGTCCCGGTGGGGGCCCTGTGAGACCCGGCACTCGGCCTGTACGCCGTGCTTCTTGCTTAGCCAGCTCAAGCCGCGGCATGCAGTAACGCGGTGTGTGGGCTCGCCGCGTTGGAGTGTGCAGAGCTCGGTGGTGCCACTCGGGCCACTCTGGTCATGCCTCCGGCATCTGCGCCACATCAGCCCAGCGGGTGGGATGCAGGCGATGCCGCACATGTCGCACACGTGCACTGTTGGGCTGGCCGGTGCGCGTCTCTTAGCCTCTCCTGTCCATCGCTCTTGCTCTTCTGACCTCTGCATGCTTTGCTTGGATGCGGTACGCTGTGTCAGCTGCGGCCGGCCGCGCGTGCGCACAGTGCTCGCGCTGGTGGATACGGATGCGTGCTTCGGGACAGCGCTGCTGTCTTGGTGGCTCGCTGTCGCCCCCATCCCCCGCTATCGTCGATGCCACGGGGTGGGTGGCGTGCCTGGATGGCGTGCCCGCATGCGCCGCGACAGGTGGGACGCTGCCATGAGCCTGTGGCAGCAAGGGGCATCCCGGCTCCCCCTGAACCCGCACGGCCCTGGCAGGGAGTGGGTGTGTCCAGCGGAGGGGACTGGCGGATAGGCATGTGCCTGCGCGCGACGAAGTCGCCACTTGCCGTCCTGAGGGGGCGCAGGGGGCGGCGGCGGACACGCGACTGGGGGCGGGGGCCCATGCGGCGCGGGTGAGATGGGCGTAGTGGCATCGTTGTATGAAACGGGGTGCGCTGCGAGCGTCGCGCGATCCGCGAACTCGCGCGTGGCGTTGCGGGCCCGGCACGGCGGCGGAGGCCCTGGCGCGGGGTGGGGATGCCACCGTGCCGGCGGAGTAGCAGGCAGCGCACCATGTGCACTCCATCTTGTCACAGCCAGTCCCCCGTCGCTGCAGGAATGCAAAGGACGGACAGGTGCGCGTGCGGAGCTGGGCGAGGACGGTCTCCTGTCGCCTCGTGAGCTCGGCACCCTCGTTGTTTGGTGCGGGACGGCTGCCACCATGTAACTGACGCGATTTGCAGCGGGCCGGTACACGCGTGATCGCGGTCGCGAGTCTCTTCGGCACAGCGCGCAGCCCAGACCGGTCCGTCGGCAACAAGAGTCCGCAGCCGTGCCCGACGGCAGGGTGCCTGCAGCGGACTTGCTTTACTGTCACCACCCCTGATGGCGTGGGTCACCTCAGTGCGTCGCTTCGCAGGGTCCCGCTCACCCACGCGCTGAGGGAGGGTGCCGTGGTGCCCGGGCCATCGCTACCCATACCGGTCCACCTATGGTGGTCAGAGGGTCGAGTGCCTACGACGTGGGGAGGTCAGTGGGACTCATCGCTGCTGATGTTGGTGGTGCGTCGGAGCGACCTGCGACAGCGAGCACGCGCTTGTGCCATCCATGTGATGGGCGAAGTGTCCGCGTGACTCGAGCGTATCCCACACCCGGCCCTCACACTGCCTGCTGATGGTGAGGAGACTGCGCCAACGCTGAAGATGCATGAGGTGGCGACCGGCATGATGGAGGGAGTGCCTGCGAGGCGGCCTGCGGAGGTGCGGGGTGGTGGGTCGAGTGTGAAACAATGACCGTGCTCAGCTGACTGAGCTGGCGCACTACTGTGCCGGCGTGCCTACGGCTGCCTCGCTCCAGGCGATGTGGGGTCTGTGGCCGGCCGAATGGGATGGAGTGGATTGCAGGGCCTATGGCAGAATGGAGGCGGGAAAAGAGGATGAGGTGCAGGCACAGATAAGCGGATCATTATGCGTTGCCGTGTGGATGAGTGGCTGTCGCGAGGGATGGCATATCGCGTGGCTTAGAGAGGTCCCTTTCTTCGTGTTCTCGTGTATGTCGAGTGCCGGCGAGACCCATGATTTGTTCCAGTGGAGGAGTGATGCGCCTGCGCGATGAGCAGCGCCGCTGCTGAGCATCGCATGTCGAGTGGCATGGAGAGTGGCGCAAGGGAGGGTCGATGTGCTACTTGCGTGTGTTCCGGTGGAACGAGACCTCCAGCTGCGGCCTCTCGTCCGCTCAGTGACGGTGCTGTAGGTTTTGATTGTCTTTCTTAGCGAGAGAGTTGGCAATGCTCTCGAAAGCCGGAGAGCATCCCCGGCGCTTTCCATGCCGCAGCCCTCTTGCAGCATCCGCGGAGTACCCTTTCCTCTCGATCTTCTCTTGGCAAGTTGCAGTCGTAGATTTGGGCTGTGTGCATCCTCGCGATTGATGTGCGTGTTGTAGAGGGACAGAGAGGAGGTGCTGCTGCGAAGCTGGAGAAATTTCGTGATGAGCCTACTCTTTCGCATGTCGGCTGTGCCCCCCCCCTCCCCCGCCCTTACGATGCGTTCATGCCGTTGATGGTCACGTCGCCGCGGGTAGCGTCCCGTCGCTTTTCGCGTCACTTCTTTTTTGTGTGTGTGTGTGTGTGTATGCCACCGGTGGTCTTCCTCCCTCTTTTGATTGGCGGAAGAGCACGGGCAAGTCGAGCCGTTCAGCGCTCCTCCATGTGTTGGTATTCTGGCGGTACCACTGCTGTGTCGTGGATCCTCGAGGAAGTGTACGCGATCGTGTTGTATGTCGGTACTGCAGTGCCGCGAAACTGCCACGCTTTTTGCAGACGAGCGCTTCTTGCTCTCTTACGCGCGCCGCGGAAGCGGTGTCCTTCACTGACGAAGTACCCCCTCCGCCCACTCGTGCTTCTCTCACGGCCGCCGCCTCGCACCCTGTCTCTCTCGTCGCCTGTTTTCGCTGCAGTCGCCCCAGTGTGCCAAGCGCACCTACACCGCAATCGTTGTGTTGTCTGTGAGGTTGAACCCGCTGTCTGCGGCTTCCTTCTCGGCTTTCATCATGCCATCATCGTCGCCGAAGCCACGCACACATCGTTGACGCGAAGCTCCGCCGTTGTTTTACATCTCGCCCCCACCCCTCCCATCGCCTTCATCTCCGTAACGCCGCACAATGTAGCCAGTCGACTTTTTTAACTGCATTGAGACGCTCCGCTCGTGAGAATTCCCTGTTGCCGCTCAAGGGGTTTCTGTTTTCCTTATGTGCACTGCTTCATCGCCGAGGAGCTGAATTCGCCGTGCCACAATGACTGCTCCGACCGTGCCGGTGGCGTTGGTAACAGGCGCCGCGAAGCGTCTTGGCAGCAGTATCGCTGAGGGACTCCACGCGGAGGGGTACGCTGTCTGCTTGCACTATCATCGCTCTGCTGCAGAAGCGAACACACTGGCCGCGACGCTCAACGCAAGGCGACCGAACAGCGCCATCACGGTGCAGGCGGACCTGAGCAACGTTGCCAAAGTCCCGGTCAGCGGCGCTGATGGCTCTGCACCTGTTACCCTCTTCAAGCGCTGTGCTGGCTTGGTGGCTGCGTGCTATACCCAGTGGGGACGCTGCGACGTGCTCGTGAACAACGCCTCTTCTTTCTACCCCACGCCGCTGCTGAGGAGTGACGAGGATGGACACGAGCCCTGTGTCGGAGATAGGGAGGCAATGGAGGCGGCCGCCGCTGACCTCTTCGGCTCCAACGCGATAGCGCCCTACTTCTTGATTAAGGCGTTCGCGCATCGCGTCGCGGACACCCCAGCCGAGCAGCGCGGCACCAACTACTCCATCGTCAACATGGTCGACGCCATGACGAACCAGCCTCTTCTCGGGTACACCATATATACCATGGCTAAAGGGGCGTTGGAGGGCCTGACACGGTCTGCCGCGCTCGAGCTTGCGCCGCTGCAGGTTCGAGTGAACGGCATTGGTCCGGGTTTGTCGGTGCTCGCCGATGACATGCCCCCTGCTGTGCGGGAGGACTACCGCAGCAAGGTGCCTCTGTACCAGCGCGATTCCTCCGCCGCAGAGGTGAGCGACGTTGTTATCTTTCTGTGCTCCTCCAAGGCCAAGTACATTACCGGCACCTGTGTCAAAGTCGATGGTGGCTACAGCCTTACCCGGGCCTGAGCGCGGCGCATGACAGCCACAACCCCAGCGAATCTCGTGTCGGCGGAAGCACCCTTAACCTCTACCGTGCGTGCGCGTTTTTTTTTTTTTGCGTGGGGGGACAACGACGCGCAGAATCAGGATCCCTCGCGCCCGCCCCCCTCCCTCCGCAGCCTCTTCCGCATCGCGCCGCGCGAACGCAGTCGAGGAGAAAGGGGGAAGGGGCGCACGCATTACAGCTAAAGCGCCGAGGAAAGGCAATGACAGCGAGAGACGGAAACAAACTAAGGGAAAAAGGAGCCGAAAGGAGTGAGCGCAGCCACGTGTATGCGTGAGGCAGCCCGGTGAGGCCGGGGCTGCGCGCGGCTTCCTCGGCACTCCTATTTCCTCCTACTCCGTTATTGGCGTCTGGTGCGGCCACGGCCGACAGCGTTCAAGGACGATTAACCTCTGCGGGTATTAAGATGAGGCAAGTATGCCCTTCGTCTCTTGGTAGCTTGTCTGGCTTCTATCACCCCTGTGTGTCTTACGCCCACACCGCACCGGGTGGTACGGGCGTCTCTCTCTCTCTGCGTGTGTGTATGCGTGTCACCGCCTATGTATCGCTGTCGTAGCAGCATCAGGCTTCGCCCTTCTTCGCTGTGATGTGCCGTGCCGTTTACGGCTTCGACCTTCACTTGCCTCCGCCTCCTTTCTCTCTCTGTGAACCTGAATAACGCGCACCCTGTCGCCTCCGTGTGGGCTATCCAAGTCGGCACAGGGCGGGACCAGCGCTCTCGGGCAACGTCTCTCAGCCCTCCCCCTCAGGCATCTTGCTCAGGTCTGTAGGCCTTTGGGGCTGCGGCTTTCATCGCTGCCTCGCGAACAAACACGCACACACACGAAGACAGAGAGCAGCACATGCCCACCTCTGACGGCCTCGAGCCACCCTCACCGGCGGATCAGTCCGTGTCGCGCTTCGTGCGCACCCTCGATGTGTACCCCGTCGCGCCCCCGCACAAGCCGCATGACACCATAGTGCACCCTCGAGCAAACGCAGGTGCGTCGGCAATGCCATGCGGCCATCGCTCCTCTCCGCGGCAGCCTGCGCATGCGCGGGGGGCGGGCTGCAGTTTCCACTGTGCTCGTAATCCCGCGGCGCATGGCAGAGCACCAGGTGCTGTGGCTGCTGCTGCCGCTGGAGCCTCCCCATCTATGCTGTCATCTCTGCCAGAGGAACCAGTGACAGAGGCTGCATATCGCCTAAGCCCGCAGGAGGTGCAACGTCGTGCGCAACAGGTGCTAACGGCGCAGGTACGCAGCTTGCTGAAGGCGCGACTCCAAGAACGCTTGCAGCAGGCCCGCGTCGCACATGCACAGCGAAACGCGACACGCAGCCCCCCAACCCCACCCGCGCCGTTGCCTGTGCCTCCTTTCGACACCCACATGGCCAGTACCTGGCCGAATAGTGCCTCTTCTGAAGCCGCTGACGGGGCTAGCGCTGCATCTACGCCTGCTAAACTGGAGTTACTCTCTGAGGAAGCCTCGCCGCTCATCACCGCGCAGATGTCGACGGATGGAGGCGCTGCCGGCGGGGCTACCACGCGCCCGGGCGCGACTGCCGCTGCATCTGCGGTGCACTCCCCGGCGGAGATGTCCATAACTGACGTGAACACGTACTCGGCGGTGGAGCTGGTGCGCGTGCACCGCCTCAAGGGTGTGCCGAACCACAACCGTGGCCTCTTCGCCGGCTTGTCAAGGCGCTACTTCACGACTCGCAGCGGGCACTACACGGTTGGCCGAGACGGCGAGGAAAGCCGTCGCGTGCGGTCGGGTGTCTCTGGGTTTATGTGGGAAGTACAACGCCACTCCGGCGCTGTCTCTGGCCCCCCGCCACGGCTCACGATGCGGTCTCTCTTTGTAGATAACCGAATCCTGTTTCAGTGGACGGAGAGCGACTCTTCGTATGGTGTGCCGAAAGGTGACGAGTCCAGTGGTCAGCGCGATGACGGGACGGTGTTCTCCAACACCTCCGACATGGACGACGCTTCTCTCGGGCACGCGCTCAAAAGGATGCTGGAGCACACGTATGGAAAGAGGATGACAGCGGAGCAACGGGCAGAGGCGGCGCGGCGGCTGCGGGAGCGCCGTGAGGGCCAGCAGGGTACGAGTGGTAGATACCGTGTGCGGAAAGGCAAGGGCAGTGATGGTAGCCCGAACTCGTCCGCCGATGGAGACGCCATGACGGACGGCGACGACTCCTTCTTGTCCGGCGTGAAAGACGGCTCATCCGATGTCCGCAGGACTGGACAGCGGCGAGGGGTCCCAGCAGACAAAGGCTCCCGCAGTGGGGCCGCCTCCCAAAACTCGAAGCGCGGCGTTATCTTTCTGCAGGACCTGTCGCCGGACCAATTTGTGTGTGACCACAGCATGTTCCCGGTGGTGGACACGCCAATGCTCTCTGCGGGTGCCACGTCGCAGAACCGCGACGACCCTCTTCTCACCTTTGCAGATCCTGGCCATCGCTACTCGGCAAGCGCCGACGGAGGCAGTCTGCGACACAGTGGTGGTGGGGACCACCTGAACGCCACGTTCCTCGCCGCACTCTCTCTTTCCTCCCTGGGCCACACCATGACCGCCGATGAGGCCGAGGCGCACCGACGCAAGCGGCACTTCCACGTCGGTTTCGAAAACTTAAGCACAGGGAGTAGGCCCGGGGGCGGTGATGGGCCTGGAGGGCTTATGGAGGTTAAGCGCAGTGGTTCTGGCACCATCGACGGCCGCGGCGCATACGGATCTATGTCGCTGCCAAGCTCTGGCGAGCAGCACCGGCAGCTGAGCCACACTGCATGCCTCTACACAGATGAAGAGACGGTCGTTGTTGACAAGCGGCTATCGATCGTTGCAGGAGGGCCGCAGGGCGGCGCACAGTACACATCGTCGGTCACCCCTGGCGCAAGAGGTGGCAGCGGTGCAGCAGGTAGCCTTGGTGACGGCGGCCGTTACACCGCAAGTCGAGCTGGCGAAGGAACTTCCTCGGCGACCGGTCAGGGCACGGACGAAGGGCTGACAGCAGAGGAGACGCAGCAGCGCATCTTGGCATCTCTCTCGGGGGCCTCCATCTCTGCCAGCGTCACCTCAGAAGAGGACTTGATGGTCCCCCTCAAGGACAACGGCGACAGCGGTAACCTCGACGAGTTCCTCACACACTTCCCTGAGGAGGAGAACCATGTCCGCCTGCGTCGTGCCGCCAAGAACATCCTTGACGGCGTGGAGGACATGTGGGACGAGGACGACAGCAGCCGCAGCGCCTTCCTGTTGCCAAAATTCCTCAACCTGAATTTCCAGTTTCCGGGGCTTGACGACGTCATCGGCGGCTCCAACGGACTCGATGACGACAGCGGGCACGACGAGGGCTCAGCAGACGACGAGCACGAGTCGTTCACCGGCTTTGGCGTCAACGAGGCGGAGCTGAACGAGAAGTTTCGTATTGAAGCGGAGGAGGAGTGCGGCGACGTTGTGGCTCAGCGTGACTTGCTTCTGGCGGAAATCGAGGCTCAACGCCAGCTTCTGGACAACATGGGTGCGGATGCACACTACCTCTCCGTTGGACAGGCGCGCACCGGCATGACGGCGGAGCAGTACGCCATCATGCTCACCAGCGAGGTGAGCCGCTACGCCAAGTCGAATCAGCTTCACCTGAACCGCACACTGAAAGAGATGTCTGAGCAGCAGAAAGATGGCGAGGCGTGGACCACTATTGAGCGCGCTGCGTACGGCTTTCTCGACCGCTTCGGGAAGGAGCGAACTGCGACAGCGGACGTGGGCTGTCAAGTTTGTGACGCCGACCTGTGTTACGTCGACGCCGCTGTGCGCTCGACTGAGGAGCAGCTAGAGGACTTGTTCATGCATGAGAAGGCGCTGGTGAACGCTGTGCGGCTCGCCACGGTGGCGGTGGCCAACATCATGACCTTTCACGCCTCGCTGGAGATGGAGTCGACGTGCCACGAGTGCTTCTTCGTCTTCGACAAGCCGCGGACGCTCTGGCCGTGCGGGCACACCTTCTGCCTCTCCTGTCTCTCCAACATGTACAACCGTCGCGGCGAGCTCATCTGTTCCGAGTGCGGGTCCGTCTGTGAAGTCGGGTACACCCCCAACATTTCCGTTGAGCTCGTCGCCAACTACCAGACACTGTGCAAGCGCAGCGAATCCAACGAAGACTCCGAGCCTGATGGCTCTCTAAAGAAGGAGTGCAAGACACAGACGGTCGAGGGTGTTCTGCGCAGTTTGCTGAACGACCTGCTCTCGGCCCAGAGCAGCTGGACCGCCATGCCCTCGGAACACTCCCCACTGAGGTTGGGAGTTGGCGCATGAGGGAGGCTTTGTGTAGACACCTATGTGTATATATCTTCACGAGAGAAGCGCGCAGCCCGTTGCGCGTTCGATGTAAGCTATTACGGACCGAGACGCGTAACGACACGGAGTGTAGCCCCCGGTGCGTCTCGGCACCTTCATGCGGTGCCCCCTCGTCTCCTCTCTCTCGTGTTGTGCTGTCGCGCTTGCCGCCTGCTCTGCGCCACCTGCTGTGAGGGTGCGACTGACATACGGGTTAAGGAAACGCAAGCAAGACGATAAGACGCAGTGCCTCGTCCTCCCTCTTTCCATCACAGGAGTGCCTTCATCGCTGAGATGCGCCTCGCGTTGTTGCTGCCGTCGTTGCAGCGGTCGCATCATCCACACGCGCTCGTCTTCGTAAGTGGTCTTCCCGTCCCTCCGGGGCCTCTGCCCACTCCTCACTCTCGTATCCTTTTCTTCTCCCCTCCCCCCATGATGCCCAGCAGCGGCATACGCACCACTGGTGCATGCACACACACCCGCAACCACGCAGAGGCGTCACAGCAGAAGGGGTTCCCCCCTCTCCCTTCCCGCACGGCGAGAGCCATGCGCGGAACGACATCGACAACAACAGCGGCGTCCATCCCCCCCCCCCCCACACACACACGATTGCATGGTAGGCATTACAGCGTTGACGCAGCGCTTTTCTGTGTGCTCTTATGCGTGGGACTCGTGAGAGCGACCCCGCCCCCACTCCTCACCACCCCTACCGCTACCGCTACCACTACCACCACCTCACACTCCACCCTTCTGTCTTCCCGCTTTTCTCCGTCTCACAACCGCCGTGCAGGTCAGTCGTCATCGCCTTCTATTTTTTTTCCCCCTTTTCGTTTCGCTATCGGTGCGGTTTCGTCTTCCACGCCACACCGTACTCGGGGCCGCGGCGGTGCGCCTCCACCGCTCTCTCGCCCCGTGTGCTTCCGCGCTCCTTTTTACGTGTCCACGTATGCGCTTCAAGGCGACCCTCAAGGACGCTAAGGGCCTGCTTGGTGTTCTGCAGGTGTGCCGCAGTATTCAACGTGACTGCATCGTGCGCCTGCAGTCCGAGCGCATCCGCTTCTTCTCGAACACGAACGCCGCAGATGGGGTGCAGGTGTGGATGCGATGCCAGTCGTCGTTTCTCTTCTCCGAGATGGTCTGCGACTCCGGCTACGATGAGCACTCCATCACGTGCGAAGTACTCGACCTCGCACAGCTCATCCACATTGTAAAGCAAGCAGAGGCGCGCGAGCGATCCCACCAAGGGACCACCTCACGTGTGCAGATGCGGCTGGCGCGCAATGGGCGGTATCCATTGTGGCGGGTCGCCATGCAGGGGCTCTCTGGTCAGCCAGACGTCAGTTTTGACGTGCCGCTGCGCATCCTCGGGGACCGTGAAATCCAGAGTCTGTCCCCGCCGCCGCTAGAGAGGCAGCACCTGCAGATTCTGGTGCCAGACATGCTAGAACTCACCACCTTCATTGACAAACTGAAGAACACGGCAGCCGATAGCGTCACCTTCTCGGCGCGCGTGCTGATGCCACCGACGCCGCGGCGCGGCGCAGAGGACGGTGAGGCCGAGGACGCCGATGGTGGTGCGGAGGTGCGTCGGGGGGTGAAGCGGCCGCGCGACAAGGACGCGCTACCGCTGGCGAGCCTTCTCATCTACGCCGAGCACTTCATGGCGCGCTTCTCTCTCAAGTACGAGGCGGTCGAACTGGTCGAGCAGCCGGAGAGGGAGGACGGTGATGACGCTGACGATGATGACGGCGGTGCCGTAGATGATGTTCGCGTGGCTACTGTCATGGTCGAGACGCGGAAGTTCGCGCGCTTCTTTTCGGCTGTGAAGGAGCTGGATCCGATGAAGATGAGCATGTACTTGGTGGACCGCCGAGCACTCGTGCTTAGCGTGTTCGCAGCTGGGAACACCGCGATGGTGGCCTATATCCCCGCAAGGGCGTAGCGGGCTCTAGATGCAGGATGCTGGAGGAGTGCGAACATGCGCCTGCGTGCGTGCGTACCATCAAGGCGCGATTCAGACAAAGCATGGCAGCGCCTCAATGCCGCTGCTTCCATTGTACCCTCGCCTCCTCTGCGCACGTCGAGAAACTGAATGGTGGTCAAAGTCCGCAACGAGCATGTCGAGGTGAGATAGAGACGCCGCAGTGGTGCAGTCGCGCTGATGGTGACGTCCTGCGCGAAGGTACACCGCAAAGGACCCGCACGGCAGTCGACGCCCCTCCCTCCCCACGATTGCAGCCCTCCCTACTCGGGGCGAGTCCTCCACATGAAGTCACACAGACACCAATCCCTTCAGAGTTGCGTCTGCTAAGCCATTCATCTTACGCCTCTTCCACCCTCGTCGCAGAGGTTGGACACACACACACACACACACACACAACTGCCCGCGCCCTCAAACCTCGAGCGGCCAGCCAGAGGTATGCGTAGGTGCCCTTGTAGCTCCGCCATCTAGTGCGAGGTGGCTGATGCATCTGCATGGGCCCTCTCCTCGCCTCCGCATTCTCCTTGTCCTTCCCACCCTCCCCTCCTTTCTCTGCCCCACACCCCCCTCTCTGTAAAGAGGTGGGACCGTGCCTTCGTGGACTTGCCCGGGTCACAGCGCAGCCAGCTTCTCGCATCCATCGACCACCTTCTTCCCTGGTCCGAGACACTCCCTCCAAATCCGCAGCGCAGCGCCTCTCTGCACTGCGTTCTATGCGTCGCTTCACCTGCTGGCCATGGAGTTTGCGCGCTGGCTTGCATGCGTGCGCGGCACTGCGCAGCGCAGCCGCGTACTCTGGCCGCACGAGTGATCCGAGGGAGCCTGTCCAACACCCCAGAGGTGGTGATGCCGGTGCGGAGGACGTGATCACGCCATGGGTGGTGACCGCCAAGGGCCCACAGGGTATCAACTACGATCGTGTACTGGCCACATTTAAAGCGGAGCGTATGGACGACGGTGCGCGTCAGCACATGCGCGATGTCATGGCCAAGTGCCGCAAGCGGACCATGACCACCACCCCATCCGCTAACGCCGAGGGCGTCGCGACCCCGGGTTTGACTGCCGTGCCAGCTGGAGATGCGGCACCGCAGGCCGCCGCGTCCCCTGCCGTGCAGCAGCGGCAGCAGCCACCAGCACTGGCGCTTCACCACTTCTTCAACCGCGACATCGCCTTCTCACACCGCGATTTGCACAAGGCACTTGTGGATATCGAGGCTTCCATCCAAACGGGAGAGCGCTCTGTCTTCCTCTACACTGGCCGTGGCCCCAGTGCTGGCACCATGCACATGGGCCATGTGCTGCCCTTCATGCTCACCAAGTACCTCCAAGACGTCTTCAGCCTCCCGCTCGTTATACAAATCACAGATGACGAAAAGTTTCTCTTTCGCGACGTCCCCTTCGAGGGCGCCAAGGCGGACGAGCTGATTCGCAGCAACATCAAGGATATCATCGCCTTCGACTTCGACCCGCGCCACACCTTCATATTCCGCAACACGCACTACATGGGCGATATGTACCCGACAGTGCTCCGGCTGCAACGTAGCATGACAGGCAACGCCGTGAAGCACACGCTCGGCATCACGGACAGCGATAATGTCGGCAAACTCGCCTTTCCTGCCACCCAGGCTGCTCCATGCTTCAGCACCGCTTTCCGTCGTGTTCTGCAGAACGGTGACAGGCCGATGCGGTGCCTGATTCCCTGCGCCATTGATCAGGACCCCTTCTTCGTTCTCACGCGCGCCGCCGCGCTGCGGCTGAAGCAGCTACCACCGGCCCTGCTTCACACCAAGTTCCTGCCGGCGCTCAAAGGCCTGGAGCACAAGATGAGCAGCAGTGCAGAGGAGAAGGGCGTCATTACCCTACATGACACAGATAAGCAGGTGCGCAAGAAGCTGCGCTGCGCCTTTTCGGGCGGCTGCGCCACCCTAGAGCAGATGCAAGAGACGGGCGCCAACCTGGAGGTGGATGTGGCGTACCAGTACCTGCGGTTCTTCTGCCCTGATGACGCACTCTTCGCCGACGTGACGCAGCGGTACCGTAGCGGTACCCTGAATAGCGGAGAGGTGAAGGACCTGGCCGCGGATTGCATCATCCGTGAAGTGCTGCACGATTGGCGGGAGCGGCGCGCAACGGTGACGGACGATGACGTGGTGGAGTTCTGCAGTATCCGTGACATTCTTCTCTGAGCCGTGTCCCGCGGATGCTGAGGCGGAGGGCGTGGCGGTGAAGTCTGCGTGAGGCTTGTAAACGTGCAGGGAAGCTGCACGCCTTCTTTTTTTTTTCAGGGCATGCCGCAGCGCACACTGCCTGCGTCGCCGCTGCGGACCAATGACGAACTGAGACTTCTCTAGAGTTGTATCTCTGCGCGTGCGTGTATATGCATGTGTGACGGTGCTGGTGATGGTGGTGAAGTCTGTCAGCGTCTGTGGGTGCTGTTATCCCCCTGTGCCTCGTTCCGCGGCGGCGGCCTGACCAGTGCTCTGATTGGTGCATGTGCTTCTACACGATCACACACATGTGCGCACATTGGCGGCGGCGAAGTGAGCAGATATCGATGGGGGAGGGTCAAGAGCGCGAGAGAGCCACAGGTGCGTCTGAAGGCGGTAGAGCTGCGTGCCGCCTCGGAAGGCAGAAACGCGAAGGGATCGCAGAATCGCAGAGGAAACGCAGGGCGAAAAGACAGCAAGACGACGCGCGCCGCGAGAGCACGGCAGCAGCAGCACTCTGCTCTGCGCTGCTCTTGCGGGCACAGGCGTGTTGCACAGGCGCACACGTCGCTGAGGCAACGCACTGAGAACTAAGCAAAAAAGATGAAAACATGTGTTCTGCGGCTCAGCTGAGGATTCGAAGTGCGCCACCACCACCGCCACTGCGTTGCCCACCTCGAGTGGGGTGTGTGGGGGGAGGTTGGGGAAAAGGGGGGAAGCGAGTCAGAGGTCACTTCCATCACGTCTTGTCGCGACTTGTTGTTTTATCGCTCGCGCTGCATTAGCGGTCGTGCGCTGTGCGCGTACATGCGGGCCAGGCCAGCCACTGCCTGCCTCCCCGCACCAGCAACGCGTTGTTACTCCACACACACTCGCTCACTCTTGCCAAGGGGCACTGCGCACAGGAGGGGTGGGCACTGCGAGTGACTCGCAGTGCAATCGAGGGTCTGTGAAGGCAAGGAAAGGGGGAGGAAGGGGCGTTCTCGCTCCTGTTTCACTACCTCTTCCACCCGCTGCCGCTGTTCACCGCCTACCCTAACGCCATGTATGGGTGCCGTGCCTTCATCACACCTGCCAGGCCTCTCGTTGCTCTGCTCTCCTCTCCGTCGCTATTTATGTGTCCCTTTTCATCGGGCCGACTGCTTCGAACATCCCGCACACACGCCGATCCCATCCTGCGCGCCCGCACGTCGTTGATTTGTGCGCAGCTGCGTTTGCAGACCGGACGCGGCGTCAGTGGGGCCTGCATCCGCATCAGTGTCATATCCTCTAAGCTTTCTCTCTCGTCGAGGCAATCCGCTGTGGCCTGGTTGGGTGTCGGTGCGAGTGCGCGTCGCTCCAGCGCATCGCCAAGCTGCTGAGAGGGCGGAGGGGCGCGTAACGCGCAGTCCTCCGCGCCATGTCGTCGTCTCCTCAAACGCCTTTCCATATTGGTGCGGTGGTGGCAGCGTCACATGGGAGCGTTGGCTCGTCGCCGGCAGATGGGTCGTTTTCCGACCTCACCGCCGCAGACATCTACGGAAACTTGCAACCTCCCCCGGCGCTCTCGTTGCCTGCACGCAGCGAAGCGAACCCGAGTCACCGCACCAAGGACAACCCCGCCGCAGGAGTGATGGCGACGGCTGCTGCTGCGTCGTCGTCGCGCCCATCTCAGACGGCGGCGCAGGCTAAATCGAGCATCACGGCGGCTGGCGGCTTCAACGAGCACAGCACCGGCAAATCGCTGGTGTCCGTGCTGGACGACGAGCAGCGCCGCTGCGTGAATGCAGCATACCACGTTAGTTTTCACGGAGACACGCGCGTGAAGCTGAAGCCGACAGCGGTGGTGCTGCCCAACGGGGCGCACTTCCTCATTGTCGACCGCTTCGTTAGCGGCAATTGCGACGGCGTCTACGAGAAGAACAAGAAGATGTGGGAGCACATCCCCATAGGACAGGCTCGCGTGTTTGCCCGTACGCCTGCAGCGGCGCCGACCATCTCGCTGGCTGACCTGGTCGGGTCGGCACAGGTGACCTGCGAAGGCAGCGGCGCAGGCACCGCGACGACAGTGGCGGTGAAGTGCCCCCGAAGGTCAGGCTCGCCCACCAGCATCGCTGCGAGCTCTCCACCTCGATCGCCTCCAATCGCACCATTGCCGACGGCGAGCGCACTCGGCTCGAGCAGCCAGCCGAATCGATGGGAATATCCGTCGCCACAGCAGCATTCCTTTCACAGTGAGTGGACGCGGGTGGCGACTGCCGTCGGACTTCGCAAGATGGGCCACTGGCGCGAGGCGACGAGTGTCTTTTCGATCCACAAGGAGGTGTCCAAGAGAGCGACTGCTCTAGAGAAGGTGGACGGCGAGCCCGGCCGCATCGCTGCCTTTTCGTGGATGGGGGAGCGCTACTGGATCATTGGGTGTCGCTACCAGCACATCGTGACACGGCTCAACGTGCCGGAGGCGGACCTGATGCGATACGTGGCCTCCAGCAGCAGCTCGACTTCCACATCGTCATCGTCGTCATCTGTCTCTGACGACGCCGCCGTCTCGGCGAAGGTGTCTTCTGCAAGGCAGCCGTCTTCGTCGTCCCGCATGAACTCGCCGACACAAAACCCTCAGGACTACGCTGAGCGAGGCAGCGCGCATAGCTACACCGTCGCAGGCGGCGCCGCTGCGCTGGCCGGCGCTGGGGCCTCGTCGGATGCCGCGTATCTGGACCTGGCGGTTCGCATGGCGCGTCTGTGGCGACGCGTTTTGGAGTCGCTGCGCATCACGGCAGAAGACGCGGCGAACGCACTCGATACGCCATCCGCTAGCGACGCCGCTGTCGCCGCCGCCCACGCGGATGCGCTTGCCGAGTTGCACGCGTGTGTGGCGGCGGACAAGCGCAGCCTATGCTTTGATGCCATCATGTCTGGCTGGGAGCGTTTGCAGAGCTTTTTCGTTACCCGTGACGTCGCGGGTGACGAGCCCATGTCTACCGCCTCCACGCCCGTGTCCTGCACGTCTATCCGCACTTATCGCACCAGCTCCGCTGCCTTCATGATGGCATCGACACCCGTGACAGACGGCAGCGGCGCCACCCGCTCCACAGTTGCGACGGTGCCGGCTGCCACTCCGCTGTGGTTCTACGCCATCACGTGGGACGCCTCGCTCGACGAGCGCGGGTGGTGCATGGGCATCGAGGAAGCGTTTGCCTTCTTTGGGCGCTTCCGGCTGCCGACGGTGCCGAAGTCGGCTGAGGTCCAGGTTGGCTCGCCCGAGTACGAGGCGCTGCGTCAGTCGGTGCTGTCGCGCTGCGATACAGCGGGTGCTGTTATGTACGGGTCTAACAGAGACGAGGCAGACGGCGCCAAAGCTGCCGTGGTGGTGCAAGTGTGGAAGTGCCGCGCGTACCCGCACTCCCTCGAGCGAGTCGTGCAGGAGTACGTCGTCACCCACCGTCTCTGTGGCGAGCCGCTGCGGTGCAAGGTGAAAAAGAAGGTGAGCAGCCTCTCCCGCGAGACCCGGCTGTGCATCAAGCAGTGGGAGCTGCATCGACTCCCCTTCCTGCTCGACTTCGCGCTGTGGCTGCATCGGGAGAAGTACATCACCCCGTCGACTGACCTTGTCGCGCTCAAGGCCATACGGGGCCACTGGCTGTCATACCAAGAGCGGTTCGAGAAGATGCTGGAGGCGCAGCTGCGGCTGCGGCATCGTGGCTCTAGTTGCCAAGGGACGACCGCGTCTGCGCTGGAGGCGGTGCGCAGCAGCCGCGGAGCCCGCGCCGACACTGCCGACGGCGTGCGTTGCAGCGCGAGGTCTGACGACGAAGATGCAGGAGTGCAGAATGGCGATCGCGATCTTCAGCAGCACAAGCAGCAGCACGAGGCGCCGTCGCAAGATGCGGAGAGTCTCGACCCCATCATGCTGGTCGGTCCACAAGGCTGCGGCAAGTCGACTATGGCTCGCATCTTGTACGCTCTCTTGGAGGAGGCAGGCGCGGCACCGCGCTGGCTCAACCAGGACGAGGTTGGAAACCGGTCCGCTTACCTGGCCGCGATACGGCGCGCCGTGACGCAGGGCAGCTACAGCCATCTGTTGCTTGACAAGATGAACCTGGACGACAAGTCGCGTTCCGACTACGCCGCCGCGGGCCTTAAGCCAGTCCTTGTCGTTGCCTGGACACACAGCGAAGGTGTGGAGGCGATGGTGGAGGCGTGCTACGAGAGGGTGGTGAAACGCGGCGTGCGCCATCGCACCTTCTGCACCGAGGATGTGACGCTGCTGCGCCCGCTGCCGTCGTCCATATCCTCGCGCTCGCCGGAGCTGTGCCCGGCCGTCGTGCCGCTGCTGCAGAGCGGCGTCACCTCCCTCAGCGGCAGCGCCGACACCACAGCGGCGCCGTCAGCCAGCGCGTCCGTCTCCATGGCCAGCGTGGGCCACTATGGGTGCTCGCCCAACGTGCCATTCCTCACTGAGCGTCAGTCGCCGCCACCATCGTCGCGGCTGCACGGCATTTTACAGGCTAGTGCGAAGCGATATCAGGTGCCGGCCAGCGTGCCGTTGGTCGAGCTCGACGTGACGTGGAGCTGCGAAAAGATGGTGGCCGCTGTGTGGGAGGCACTCCGAGAGAGGGGCACGTGCGTCCTGCCGCCACTGGCCGAGCTGAACGTGATGGCCGCTATGCAAACCGCCTACGCGTACGAGCAGCTGCTGGAGACGTATCCGTCCCGCGTGGTGAGCGCGGTTCTGCGAGGCCCTGCGAGCGGCGTCGTGCTGCAGCAGCTGAGTCTTGTCCACACCCCGCTCATCATTCCCAAGACGCAACGGCTACAGCCACATGTTGAGATACTCCTTCACAACTTCTGCCTGCATCCCAGTCCGACGGCACTGGTGCGGTACGCCGGTCAGGTGGGGCGCACACGTCGCATGACCGTGCAGGCGGTGGTGTCTAACTCGAAGGTGGCACTGCTTTTGATCCTGGGGCCCACCGAAACCGCCGCCGCGGACTCGGCGGCATGCACCGCAACGCTTGTGGACGGCGAGGAAGCGGTGGTGCCTCTGCATGCGGGCGCGACGCAGCCGGCTCTGTATGCTGCGCCTTTACTGAACAACGCCAGCGGAGAGGCGGCGGCGATTGGGAAAGGTGCCACAGGCGTGTCTGCCGCCTCAGCAGCAGACCATCCGAGCTGCATCGAGGCACGCCCCATGCAGGAACACTTTGCAGTCCTTGCAAAAGCCAAGGTTACCCCCGACTACTGCGAAGAGCTCGCGCAGCGCGTGCGCGATGACCCTGACGCGGACCCGTACTGCGCGGTGCGGTGGTTGTCACCACCGCTCGAAATGGACTTTGCCGTCACGCTCCTCTTGCCGTAGGGAGAGAGATGCGTTTGCGAGATGGAGTGGTGAAAGGGTGGGTGGGTGGGTGAGGAGCATGCGCGTGCGTCGGCGCGATACATGGAGCAGGCTGATGTGGGTGAGCCGCGAACTCCGCGATCCCGCCCTCGCTGCGTTGGCTCCTCAGCCGATGCACCTGTACGTGTGTGCATGGAAGGAGACGTGTTGTTGTAGGGGGTGGGGTGGGAGGGAGGGAGATCTGAAATGGTGCGCTTAAGCATACTCACACGCTTGTTTCCTAACACTGCCAACGTTATCGCAACTGCCGTCACCCCGACGCCGCCCCCTCCCGCCTCGACCCCCTCTCCTGACCTCCCCCACCCTTCCTCTGTGCACGTGCGTGGGTCGGTGGAGATAGGGCTGCCAACATTGTTTCGCTAAGCTTAACATCGAGGACGTCAGCTTTTCAGATTACTTCATGAGTCCATTTCTCTGTCGTAGAGCACCATGAGTTCAGCTTCCCTCCCACTCTGCTCTGCGGCCCTGCCGCAGGCCCCACACCGCGTGGTGCGGAGCAGCCGTCGACACAAGCGTTGCAGCAGTGCGCCGGCCCAGCCACCTGAGAGCATGAGCTCCTCATCCAACTCTACCCACCAACACACCGCCTTGCAGCCGCTCCTTCCATCATGCCGGTCGCCACCCCTGCTGCATCCCCCTCGGGGTGGCACGCAGGCTCCCCTCCACACCAGTAAGCCGTGTGGTGGCCGGGAGGGGGATACGCTTGAGTCACGCGGACACTCTGCCTATCACATGGATGGCACAAGCGTGCTCTCTGCCGCGTGTCGCTCTCCGACGCACCGCCATCCAGGACCTCACCGCCGACATCAGCAGCGATGGCTCCCACGGACCTCGCCATGTCGTAGGCACGCGCCCCTCTGACCAACAGAGATGTGGTTCGACATGAGCCGGGGATAGGATGGCCGCCTGGAATCTCCCCACCGAGAGGAGGCGCACTGGTCCCTGAAGCCATGCACTGAGAGGTGTCCCGCGTCATCAAGGGAGGGCGAGGTCAGCAGCAGAAGGAGCCACGCTGGCACTTCTGCGGCTTATCTTTTTCGTTGACCTCCTGCAACGTGTGCGCCTCTGTGCTGCGGCAAGCGATGGTAGCTGTGCGATGCGTGCCAGACGGGCAGCCATAGCCTGCACGTGTCTTTGACCGCACTACCGAGGAGGCACCAGGAGACGCTGGTGCTCGCCAGTCGTTGGAAGGTGGTTCCAGGTGCCAGGGACATCACAACGAAAGGCTGCGCCGTATGTAGGTCCCTATCAACGGCTGCGCACTGTGTGCAGGCTCTTCCTCAATCAAACGCTTATCGGTTCCTTCTTCATCTCCCTTCTCTTGTGCTTCACGCAGTCGCGGATCTCCGCACACACAAGCTCATCGGCCACGCATACGCAGATACCCCGCACGTGCCCGTGGCAATGTCGGGAGTATTGTCGACACCGCTGACGCCGTTGTACTGCAGCTCTGCCGCGCCGTACCGTGAGGCGCATTTCGGCCATGCTAGCGGTGTCTTACGCCCGCATCGGGCCCCGCGTAACCGCGGCATCCGTCGCACCGCGGAGTGCCCCTGTGCGGTGCGACTGTACCTCATGACGGGCGAAGACATCGCTGCTCGCAGCGAGTACTGCAGCGTTGTCTTGGGAGCCCCTTCTGTGGGCATCTCCCAAGGGGTGCAACCGGGAGCACCGCCACCACCACCCGGCGACCAAGCGGTGGCTGCGGCGGGTGCAGGGCCGTCGCTGGTGTCGACTGCCGGTGCTTCTGCCGCGGAGCGGCCTATCGCCGTGCAGCTCGCCTGGGCGGACACCACCGTGTGGGAGGTCGCCTTGACAGCTCTTCGGGCGGTTCGATCGAAGGTGGATGCCGCGTACAAGTCCGACACCAAGCGTGCGGCGCGGCAGGCAAGTGGCCGCATCACCGCGCCCGCGTCGGCCGTGCCGGGTCGACGGCAACAGGGAGCCGAGGAGGATGACAACGACAGCAAAGACGGTGAGGAAGAGGCGCCGTACTCGACCCCTCTCCCGCGCTACCAGGTGGAGCTGCTGACCGTCACAGTGAGACCTGAAGGTCGGGCATCGGTCTTGCCGCTCTGCATGGTGAACTGTCGCCAAGTCGTCTATGGTCATTGGGCGTTGCTGCCCGTGCGCAGGGGCGGCTGTGTGGACTACAACACAGCCTTGTATGAGCTACCCTACAACCTCGGCGACCCGGTCTTTGTGGCGTGCACCCGCACCCGGTGACCAGCCGAACGGTGTAGAAGGAACGGGTGCCTCACGGAGCGGGGCTGTCGATGCTGAAACAAGGCAGTCGTCGCCACGTGTGCTGCTGCTGTGGCTTCACGACGCGTAAGGGGCTTGGTTTGCCGTTCTGCCTCGGTGTGCGTGTGTGCGTGTGTGTGTGTGTGTGCCAATGGCCGACCCGCTTCTCTGCGTGAACGGGCGAGGACGGTAAAATACGTCAACGGCGGGAGGGAGGGGGGGAGTGCGCATGTGAGGTAGACTGTCTTTCACGGCCGTGGAAGACGATGTCATGTTTGGTGTGCAGGTGTGGACGTGTAACAGCGCACGACTACAAGCAACGAATCACGCAAAGACCCAGACGCCCATCACGCATCTGATGCTCAGCGCGGGACAGACGGTCGGTCACAATGCCTGCTTTTTTGCTTGTGTCCGAAAATGCGATCAACGCAGTTTTGTTCTTCCCCTCCGCCTGCATTGGTCGTGCAAGTGGAAGCAAGTCAGACGAAGCCGTGCGTTAGTGCGGCCGTGGGTGGCGCAAGCGTCGCTTGCGCAGAGTTCGGTCCCAGTCGAATACGGAGCTTCTGAAGAGCCAGAAGAGAAGGGGGGGTGCTAACTCCCCCCTTCGGCTCGCTCAGAAACCGAATTGGTGGCGGACACAGAGAAACACCTATCTTCCCGTGCTCTGCCCTGCGTGCCGCCTCACGCGGCACACGTACATCCACCCCCCTCCCCCACACACACCTTTGAACACGCACAGGTGCACAACTCAACGTCATCACACACGCTCTCCGATCGACCACGTTGCTGGCTAGACATCGCCTGTTTTTGACGCTCTCAGGAGCATCCAAGCTCGCTTGCTCGCTCGCTCCGCAGCGCTCACCTCCGTGCCCCCAGAAGGCGCGAGAGGCTGTTGATATCAACGGCCATCAACATGCACGCACGCGCGCACACATCCACAGACGCATCAGTTTCTTTTTCTTTCCTTTCCTGTCGTACATCGGCATGGACTCTATAAAGTCGAAGAGCGCGATGCTCATGACCAAGGGCATCATGGACATGCGCAGCGACCCACCACGACTCATCTGCACCATCTTGCGGTACAAGCACCCGGTCACGAAGAAGGAGGTGACACTCTACCCGATCCCGAACATTGCCGCCCCTGCGTACTTCCAGCGCGTTTTGAATGGCGACGCGCTGCAGCGCAACTTCGACAAGATCCTCTGCGAGGACGGCCGGTTGCCCTTTCAGGCTGGTTCGGCGAGCGCCGCACGACAGCAATGGCTGTGCCGCCTGCTTCCTTTTTTCAGCATTCGCCCTGTCGTAGCAGACGGCGAAAAATTCGATGGCATCATCGTCCGCGACGCGCTAGAGTCTCGTATGGCGTATCAGATGGTGCTGGACGGGTACGACCCGCCGGTGGACCCGCGCGCCCGTCGCGCGGTAGAGCGGATCGATACATACCCGGAGAGCACGCGCGTCGTTGTCCCCTGGGGTGTCTATCACATGCCCTACTTCCGCTATCGCCTGGAGAAGGAGGGGTACACGGCGCTGCCGTCGGAGGAGGTGGTTGTGTTTGGCTTCCACCAAGTGATGGGCTTCTTCTTTCTCTCCGGTGTCGTGGTCTTCGCCATGTCGTTTGTTGTTTTGCGCATCTTGTTCGGTTAGTTGGAGCGGCTGAGGTGCCCCCCCCCCCCCCCACCGCACAGCCACACACACGTGTGTGTGGCTGTGCGTGTGTACGATGATGCGATAGCGGTTTTGCCAGGTCTTTATTGCCCCAGCACAAGGATCCCATTGGATGTACGCGGAGCCGGAAATCATGAGACTGCGCGTCCATCGACGACCTCTGCTACCCTGCACGCTGAGCGTGCCGTTTACTGACGCACCACGGGTGTGTGTGTGTGTGTGTGCGTGCCTGCCCACACGGCTGCCTCACTCCAACGCGCTCATTACAATGAAGAGAGCGGAAGGGAGAGGTAAGGCCAGTGTATCGGCGTCGCGCCCGTTTTCCTCTCTCATCCCACGCTTCCCCCCCCCCCCCTCTTTTGGTCTCTCTGTGCTCACTGGTGTTTTCTTGTTCGTTTTCCCGGCTCTTGCATGCGCACATCATCCAACTCACATGCGCGCGCCATCAGCCTCTTCTATTCTTTGCCTACACACGCACACGCACAACAGCGAAGAGAAGAAATCGACGCCACGTTATCGTATCATTGCCGGGCAGTGTTCACCAGCAGCACCACCAGCGCCAGCACCCCCTCTTTCCACCTCTCCCGGGTTCTCTGGACGAGTCGCATCAAGCGCCCGTTTTTTCGTTTCTTCTCTGTAGCTGCCGCTGCTGTCGTCGTTGCAGCCGCATTTCCCGCTCCCTCTCTCGCTGCCATAGGAAACGAATAGAAACTAAAAAGAAAAGCACTCCTGTGGACTGGATTCGCGGGCGCGTTGTCGGACGTGTCCACCGTGCCTTCTTTTCGTGTCTCCCTCCAAGCCGAAATCCTCCCCCCCCCCCCCCCACACACACACCCACACACCCACCCACCTCATCCCCCTGTTCAGAGGTCGCCGTCATCATCGTCATGCCGCCGAAGCAGGACAACGTGCAGAAGCTTCTCGCTGCGGAGGAGAAGCGCAACAAGCTCATCTCCGACGCCAAGGCGCGCAAGCAGCAGAAGGTAAAGCAGGCCAAGGCCGACGCCGAGCGCGAGGTTGCCTCATTTCGCGCTGATAAGGACCGAGAGTACGACAGGTACCGCGCGCAGCAGAACGGTGGCGCCGATGCCGAAAACGCGGAACTCGCTCGCGAGACGGACAGGGAGCTAGAGGAGCTCAAGAAGCTGACGGCGCAGCGCATGGACGCCGTAGCGAACATGATGGTCAGGCTGATAGTGACGGTGAAGGAGTAAAGCGTAGGGCGCTAAGGGAGACACGCACACACGCACACACACATGCACGACCGTCCTCCGCTACATCTCCGTATTTGAGATGAAGAGACGGAGCAGAAAGCGAAGGGGTCGGCGAGCGAGCACGGCCGCCGGGCGTACGAATGAAGGGTGCGGCAGATGTCATCGACAGCCCTTATACGACACAGCGGACTTCACGCTGGTGCTTCACCTCTCCCTCGCTGTATTGTACGTTGGATCTCATGTGCTACGGGGCACACTCACGTCGGGGAGCCATGAAAGTGACGACGGTGATGACGACATCGTTGTGCTCGCCTCTCTTTTTTTCGTTTAGCGTGTATGCGTGTGTGTGCACGCTTTATGGTTGTAGTCGTCTTCAAAGAATGTGCAACGCGGTTGCTTGCCAGGACCCTTTCTTCCATGATGCATTGTTGTTCTGACTGCGAGGATGCTGCTGATGTCGTGTTGCCGTTTTCCCCATCGCGTCTGTCATCGTCTATATGCGTGTGTGCTCGTGTGTCTTGCGCGGGTGTCGACGCACGGACCCTCCCTCCGTGCCCTTCCGACTTGGAAAGTTGCACGCGTGCGTGCGGGACATGCCAGCGTCCTGGTGCACGCGTTTGTGCAACGGTGCACACGATACGCAGCAGAGAGCGGATGCGGAGGATGGCCCAAACAACAACACACAACAGACTCTGCAGCGCCGAGCAAAAACCGTACACCGCACGCACACGGTTTCCGCCGGTGTGGAGGTGTGCGCATGGAGAGAGAGAGAGAGAGAGAGACGAGCGCGCACAGGTGGACGACAAGATCGGATGCTGAACGAGCGTCGGAGGAGTAGGCTTTACCGGAGAGCCGGCTCCTCGCATCTGTTTCTGGTTTACGCTGCCACGTCAATGCCTGCCGTCTGCTGCACACGTATGTGTGCACACTTCCGTTCGCCGGGTCACCTCCGGCGCCCCTTTCGTGCGTGACGACGGCGCGCGCGCACGCGTGTCTTGTGTGTGCTTCTTTGTTTGCCTTTTATGGATTCATAGGTGAAAATGAAAAAGAGACGCGAAAGAGGGCGAGGAAAAGGAGAGCCAACAACGACCGCGCGTGCACGGGTGCGGCTGAGCAAGCTGGAACGGTGACGGATCCTGCGCCGCCTCACGCGCCTCCCCTACTCTTTTGCGTGCGTCTGACATGCGACGGTGATGGCGACACGCATAAGCGAGGCCTGTGGCACACGTCTGAGATATGTGGCTCGACCTATGCTGACGGCATCGGAAGTGCCGGCAACGCATCGAGGGGGCGGCATAAGGTAGACGCGCACACGGACACATCGACGACAACGTGCAGCATGTTGAGTGGGTCGCATACGCGTTCTTGTCCCTCTGTGCCGTTCAGCTTTCCACCAAACTCTTCCATCCCTTTGCCCATCATCTTGCTCTCCTTTAACAGAATCATACGAACTGCTACTTTGGGCCCCCACGCCATCCACTTCCCCTTCTTCCTTCCGATTCGGCGCCCCCCCCCCCTTCCCGTCTCGCCCGCGTGTCATGACTACCGTCCCGACATCCATGTCTGTTTTGGTGTCGTTTTCAATACGGAGCCGAGCAGGCAACAACGCACCCGTGCCCACCTCTCTCCTGTGAACCACACACCGTCTGCATCGAAACACACGCACTCGCACAACGCCGCGTCCACGCTGCCGACGGTGGCTTCCTCCCGCCTCATCCACACCCTCCCCCTGTCTCTCTCTCTCCCGCCGCGTCTGTGAGCTTCAGCGCACGCTTGTGCATGCTTGCTGTCTGTGCGCTGCTCCTCTCTTGCTTGCATCGTTCCTGCTCCGTTGTTTTGTCGTTTCTTTTCCATCCTGAGCTCCGCACACCTTGCGGGCCCTGCTGTCCATCTCTGGGCACCCTCTCTTTCTCACCATCCTTCGCTCTATGCCCTTCTCTCTCTCTCTCTGTGGGGCCCCTTCCCGTCAGCGGCTACGCCCGGGGCAGAGACGCGGACGCGGCTGCAAGT
This sequence comes from Leishmania aethiopica, assembly GCA_003992445.1. Taxonomy (NCBI): domain Eukaryota; phylum Euglenozoa; class Kinetoplastea; order Trypanosomatida; family Trypanosomatidae; genus Leishmania; species Leishmania aethiopica. The sequence goes on from RZOE01000096.1 coordinate 125,304, forward strand.
ACAGAAGTACACCTATGTATATATGTATGTAGGCTTATGTGTATAAGATTGCAGTCCGTCTACACTCCTGATTTATCGTATGTGATTTGGCACCGTCTTTTTTATTTCGCATGTCGACAACGGACTTTGCGAAATCGTCGCTGTTCTTCCTCCGTGCCATCGCTCTGCCGTTGATCTCGTCCGTCTGCTAGCTTGCGTGAGTGCGTGCCGTCGTGTGTCTCTGTCTGCTCATCTCCTCCGTTTTCCAGCTCCATTTCATCCCTTGATGACGCGGGACACCTCTCAGTGCATGGCTTCAGGGACCAGTGCGCCTCCTCTCGGTGGGGAGATTCCAGGCGGCCATCCTATCCCCGGCTCATGTCGAACCACATCTCTGTTGGTCAGAGGGGCGCGTGCCTACGACATGGCGAGGTCCGTGGGAGCCATCGCTGCTGATGTCGGCGGTGAGGTCCTGGATGGCGGTGCGTCGGAGAGCGACACGCGGCAGAGAGCACGCTTGTGCCATCCATGTGATAGGCAGAGTGTCCGCGTGACTCGAGCGTATCCCCCTCCCGGCCACCACACGGCTTACTGGTGTGGAGGGGAGCCTGCGTGCCACCCCGAGGGGGATGCAGCAGGGGTGGCGACCGGCATGATGGAAGGAGCGGCTGCAAGGCGGTGTGTTGATGGGTAGAGTTGGATGAGGAGCTCATGCTCTCAGGTGGCTGGGCCGGCGCACTGCTGCAACGCTTGTGTCGACGGCTGCTCCGCACCACGCGGTGTGGGGCCTGCGGCAGGGCCGCAGAGCAGAGTGGGAGGGAAGCTGAACTCATGGTGCTCTACGACAGAGAAATGAACGCATTAACGGAACGCATAGCTAACCCTCCCTTCTCCCTCTTCCCCGTCGCTCACCTGTTTCTTCACACTCTCCCTCTCGCCCTGTGTGTGCGGGGTGGGCATGCACACCCTAAACCAACAACCGGTCGCTCCGACGCCCTCACTCTTCCTCGGCTGGTCTGCTGGCCGTTGTTTATTTATTTTGTGTGCGTGTGCGTGTAAGACGTCGTTCGCTGTTGCTTGCATGCGCTTGTGCCAGTCCAGTAAACCGTGTCTTAGTTGTTTTTAATGAGCTCGAAAGAAGCCGCCATGACGTCCAACGGCAACGGCGCGGCTCACGAGTCGCGGCCCGGCAAGAAGGGTCGCCCTCCACGGCGACGTGCCGATCGTGAAGCAGCGGGTGCTCAGTTCGACTCCGGCAGCTCTCAAACCACCGAAAAGGGTGACGACGAGTACCAATACAAGCACCCCAAACCTCGAGTGCTCACGAGCTCTCTCTTCATGTGGGAGCACGTCGCCGTTTTCAGCATGCCGGCACAGGTGGCGGAACTCGAGCGCGTTAGCCGCGATGTGGCGCGGCTCCTCAAGGACTCCAACACCGGGACCCATCCCATGCAGCGCTACTGGAACGCACAGTGGAGCCGCATGGTGTGGAGGGAGGAAGAGCTGCCGGATGAAAAGAAGTACCTGACGCCGACCATGTTGACGCGCAGCGAAGGCAAGCGCAAGTGGAAGAACGTGTTTGTTCAGGAGTATCCGCTCTACCTGAAGCGCGTGTACCAGGGCAAGGGGGTGTGCAACAACGCTGTGAATGCAGCCAAAGTACTGTTCAGTCGCCAAGTGTTGAACGCCGCCAAGACGGCGGCTGAGCTGGAGCGAATGGAGCTGACCGTGGAAGAGGCCCGCGTGAAAGAGCAGAAGAAACGCGGCGTTGACGTGGAATTCGAAGAGACGCCAGACACAGCGCCCAGCCCATCCTGGCTTGGTTGCCATCACGGCAGTTATCCGGAAAAGGGAGAGCGTGAGAGGCATGAGAAGGGCCGCTCACGAGCGCTGAAGAAGGCGCCACACGAGACCTACACCCGCAGCGACTATAAGGAGGACTACAGAACGGGTGACCGCAAGGGTAAGCACAAGAAAGGTGGCACGGGACGTTGGTCGAAGTTCGACGACTTCGGCGACTACAACTACTGACGCGCGGTGATGTGGAGGCGTGAGCATCGGTGACTTTTCCTCTCTGCAGGCACGCGGACGATGAGCACGGGGTGGGGAGGAGCAGGAAGGGGTGCAGAGGACAGGGTCGGGGAGCGGCGCAGTGGCTTCCCGAACCCCTCTTCATCAATCGCCTTTAGTCCTTGCTCGCCATCGAACTGCAGTTCACCAATCACACAGCAAACATGCACGCCGGGAACACGAAGGAATACGGCATGCATAGACGCCAAGCAGCATAACATACATCATGATGATCCTGCTGGTCTTCACTTGCTCAAATCCCTCTGCGCGCTTGTTTATCTGTGTGATGCGCACCGTAGCCCGCCCGCCTCTCCTCCTCCATATATACATATATATACACACACCGCAACAGCATCGCCCGCTTACGGAGTACCGCCGGATACGGCGCACGCGTGCGCACAAAATAACGCACGCGACAAAGATAAAAAAAAAACGAACGATCCTCTTCGCCTGTGCACTGGCACACGCCGCTCACCCACGCGGACGCTTGCAGGGATGGGATGTTGCGCATCGAGTCCTGGTTCGATGGCGGCCGTCCCGTGTTGCAACTGACCCTTTCCGCTTCCTATGTTGTTCTGCGCCTGCGTTTTTGTGAAGGGCGGCGGAAGGTGACATTACATGACCGAGTCATGAGCGTACGGCCTCATCTACGTTCTCTTACGCGCCCTCGATGGTGCATGCCGTACTCCATCCCTTTACAGCTTGCTCTCCGCAGTACACGCGTGTCTCTGTCGTGTTATTGGCTTCCTTTCTCCCCTTCCCTCCCCCCTCCTCCTCACCTTCTTCTTCGCAAGCATGCTTTGGTGCCAGCAGGCGCGGAAGTAAAAGAGACACATAGCTCAGCGCGAAGGACACAGTAACCCCCACGCACCTGCCGACAGCTACCAAGCCGGATGTCCTGCGCCCCAACACAGCAGCCCTTGAATGAGATAGAGTTGCTGGTGCAGGAGCTGCAACTACGCATGACGCGAGCTGTCGAGGCCAGTCCTCGCCTGTACGCAGCCCTGCAGGAGCCGCGTGTCCTCTATGCGATACTGGCGGAGTTTTTCGAGTCGCAACTCGAGCAGGCGCGACGGGCGAAACGTGTGGCACTTGAAGCAGCGGATGTGCGGCGAGTATGGGTCTTCTGCTTGGAGGAGTTAGCGTTCTCGTGCGCGACGCATGACACGAACGCCGCCACCTCGTCGTGTGCACTGTCGCTCTACGACTTTGTCCACGGCGCACCGTCTCTGCCGCTTGAGGCTCTGCAGCGCGGCGCCCCAGTTGTAGATGTGAATTCCGTTGTGCGTGCGCCGTCTGCCGCCGCCATGTCGTCATCGCCGTGCACAGCGAGGAGCGAAGCGAGCCGCACCTCTGTCTTTTCTATTCTTCGCTCAGGCTTTGCGGGAGTGATGGACTTGGCGTACGTGGCCGATCAACGCCTGCAGCGTCCCTCGTCATCGGGAGCAATCTCGGTGGTGTCGCTGGCCGCCCTTGCCGCTTCTCTCGTCCCGACACTGGATCGAGTGCAGGCAGTGCGGCTGACAGCGCAGATCGCGGATGATGTCGGCGATAGTCGCATCACTTCCAGTGAAGGGTCAACCATGCCACCCTGCTCGAGGTCGGCTGTGGCGACACTCTTGGCTGGCGTGTGGCACATATGGGGCGTGTTGGACGCCGCACACTCGCCAACGCTCCACTCGCTGGGACAGCGTCTCTTTCAGCAGTTTGCCACCCCCGCGCATGGCCGGATGGCGGCTACCGTATCGCCGGTGTCCTTCGCGGCCTGGTTGCAACGTGCGCTGCGGGAAAACAACGGTGCTCTGCACCAGCAGCTGTACGCAGATGCCGAAGGGAGTACGCCAGCAGCGAAAACAAGTGCTGGAGAAGTCGATGCTGTTGTCACACGCGCGACTGAAGACCATAACACGGCGGCAGTGTCGGAGGACGTTGCTACTGTCTCGGACTTCTGGGCACGGCTTGCAAGCTAAGCATGCCGCAGGTGTCTGTGTGTCAGTGCGCGCGGGTGTACCCGCGACGTCACTGCTCTGCTCGCCTTTGCATATCGCGTGTTGGCACCGCTGCTGCAGCGACTTTAGACGGCGTGCTTTAGTCGCGGAGCTGAGCGGAGAGGGCGGTACGCATGTGGGACAGGTGCCGCAGGACGCTGTTGCTGAGCCGCACTGGACAGGTTACACCGCCCCTCCCCTCGTCCCCGCCTATCTCGCGCACGCGCGTCAGCATGCACGCACGCCCCCTCTTCAGTCAGCCTCTCCATGTACAGGCCCGGCGTACGCAAGGCGCGGCGCCACTGCAAGACATGCATCGATCGTTCTTCGCGACAGCGATGCATCGCTGGATGGTGTCGCGCGTCTGCTCTGCTCTCCTTGCGTGCGTGCGTGCGTGCGTGCGTGCGCGGGCCCCGTCTCTTGCCACGCTCGCCCACAACTCACTTGCGGCGAGTTGCCTGCCAGCGCCACGGAGGCAAAGCGTAGCTGCGGCAAGCAGCGTGTGGGCCGACGAGTCCGCGCCATCCTCCTCCTCCTACCCCTCCTCTCCCTCGCATCCCTTCATATCCTCAAGCTCCACCCCTCCTCCTTCACACAGACACGTGCGTTGTTGCGCGGTCCATCATCGATTGGGGCTGTGCGTGTACAGCGCTCACCAGCACGTCATCTCACTCTTTTTTTTTCTTTGCGCGCGCAGACATAGCCATACACAACCTCCGCCACCTCTCTCCCCTTTTCAACACCCGCTCACGGCGTTGCTGGCACTGTGGTGTGACCGGAAATCCTTGCCATGGAGGCGCGTGCTGCTGCTCGAGGTCAACGCGACATGCGCGTCACACAAAACCTGTCGTTACGACGCCGCTGCATGTTTCTCATGGACCACGAGATGTGGCGTGCGTGCGTCCTCGGTGACAGCGGCGATGCTGGGCCGACCGGTGCCAGCGCTGAGCAACTGCGCTTGTCCACTCTGGCACTGCTCAGGACGCACTCCAGGCAGCTGGAGGAGGTCACAGAGACGGGGGTGGAAGACGTCCAGGCCGCCGTGAGCGGCATGACTAACGCACTCCTGTCTGCTCCATCTCGAGCCTCAAGACACACGAAGGCGTCGTCAGCACCCACCTCCACGGCAGCCGTGCCGTTATCTTGTGCGACCCGCAGCACTGCCCGCGAGAATGTCTGCTGGGCTCAATGGGAGGAAGCGCTGGAGACACTCCTCGCCTTCCTTGAGGAGCCACGCGGCGCAAGCTCCGCTCAGAGTCCGACAAGCGACTGGAGCACGCTGAAAGGAGACGGCGACGCAGGCGGCGGCTTCTCCATAGACAGCTTCGAAACTGATTTGGAGAGAGCCGTGCGCACGTTGCTCTGTGAGCTTGTTCGTCACCTCTATGCGGCTGGGCGAGCTTACTACGCCGCGAAGAACGACGCAAGGCGAGCAGCGGCGGCGCACGGCAAGCGACCCCGTGCCACACCGGCTGACGGCGGCAACACTGGTCGCTGTACGATGCGTGTGACGTGGAGCGTGGCTGCCCCCATCGCCCCGCTTTTGTACGATCTCTACACGGAGTGAAACGGTTCTTCTCCTCGCGCACTGTGGCGGATCAGCGAGAGGGTGAGCTTCAGAAGCGCCCCAGCACACGCACGAGAAGAGGCGGGAACGGCGGAATTCAAAAGTCGCCTGCTAGCGTGTATCTTCCAGCCCACCCCTTTGGCTCCTTTTATTTCGCTAGCCCAAGCCCCACCCATCTTCCCTCGCTCTGCCGCCACTCACGCCCACCACCCGTGACCGCTGAGCCCCCTACTGATGCACACAGACCGCAACCACCCATAACGAAGCCGATGGGGACGACATCGCGCGCCAATCAGCGTGGTGCGCGCTTCCACCAAAAGCAAAAAACACATCTGCTCGTGGTCATTTCTTTTTTGGGGAGAGAGGGGTGTGGGCATCGTCACGAGAAGGCGTCGAAGCGGGGTGGACACCGGGCACGGGGTTCACTGCCGACTCTTTCAGTGTTGGCGGCCGCATTAGTGCCAGAGTATTCATGTGCATTGCACAGCTTGGAGACCGAGAGCCTCCTCCTGCGCCGATGCTGCGCCTTGCACGCGCTGAGTCTGCGTGTGTGTGTGTGTCTGTTGGCAGCGGATTTGCTCTCACTGCCGCATCAGTGCGTCTCACTCCACGTGCGCACGCGCACGCACCCCTCCTTCTCCCGTCACCTCTCTCTGCTCACTTTCCTTTCAGAGGCGTAGAGAGGGGGTGGGGAAGGGGGCGCACCGTGACTCTGTGCAGGCGCGCGTCTGCCTCGCCGCACGTTGTCTGCCTGCTGCGCCTGCACCCCTTTTTATGCCGCTTACATGCCGCCCCACCTCATGGCCTTCGAAAAGCCGAAGGGCAGATGACCGTCGCGAACGCACGAGAGAAGCGCGTGCACAAAACACGCGCGCAAGCACCTGCCTTCGCTCCTCTCGTTTTTTTTCCGTTGCTGCCCTTTCGCTTGGCTTCCGTGCCGCTTGGTGGTATCAGGCATGCACAGCAGCAGGGGCAACAGCGGTTGTGCTGGCAGTCACGCTCATTCCTCCACCCATCCACCCACCCGGCTCGTCACAGTATGTGGCGGCGCACCGACGTCTTCAGGTTAAAGAGCAGCGAAGAACGCGAGGTGAAGAGCAGGCGATGCGGCCCAAGTGCATGCGACAGGAAGCGATGACTATGGGCCGGCGAGCTCGGTAAAGTGATACTCATCGCCTCTCCCTTGTTTCCTAGTCTTGCTAAACGCATTCATCCACTGTGCTCGCGAACGGAAACACACACACACACGTACGCACACCCGCGCGCGCAGCAACGGAACTCGCACACGTCCCCCAGCAATCCTCGCTCATGCATCCTGATGTAACAAAACCTGCACTATCCTCTTCTCTCCTCTTCTCCTTGCCCTTGATCTTATCGTGTCTGTCGGTGTCGCGATCGACCACCGACACCGCACCACGTAACACGCCGCCCCACCGCCATATCTGCCCGTCCCAGCTCCCTCTCAAGCATCCCCTATTCATTCGCGCATCTTCTCCGCATTCCCTCGGCCCACCATCCAATCACGCCCCCCCCCCCTTCCCACTCAAACACCAGCTTTATCATCACCGCCATGCCGACTGAAGCGCACGGATGGGCTGCCCTCTCCGCCAAGTCGAAGCTGGAGCCCTTCACCTTCCAGCGCCGTGACGTCGGCCCTGACGATGTGGTGATCGCCATAGCGTACTGCGGCGTGTGCCACAGCGACGTGCATCAGGCCCGCGATGAGTGGGGCGGCTCCAAGTTCCCGATGGTGCCCGGTCACGAGATTGTTGGTCACGTGACGAAGGTGGGCTCAGAAGTGACCAAGTACAAGGCCGGCGACAGGGTTGGCGTGGGCTGCATGGTGGACTCGTGCATGAAGTGCCGCCAGTGCGAGCGCGGCCTGGAGCAGTATTGCGTGAATGGCGCGTCGTTCACCTACAACAGCACGCAGCAGGACAAGAAGACGCCGACCTTTGGCGGCTACTCGGACCACGTGGTGGTGCGCGAGCATTTCGTTGTGAGCATCCCGGATAACCTCGACCTGTGCGCCGCGGCGCCGCTTCTCTGCGCTGGTGTCACGACGTTCTCGCCGCTGCGGTACTGGGGAGTGAAGAAGGGCACGCGCGTGGGTGTGGTTGGGCTGGGCGGTCTGGGTCACATGGCCGTGAAGCTGGCGAACGCGATGGGTGCGGAAGTGACGGTGTTCACTCGCTCCTCGAACAAAGTTGAGGCAGCGGAAAACCTCGGTGCGCACCACGTCGTCAACACGAACAACGAGCAGGAGATGAATTCGATTCAGGGAACACTCGACGTGATTGTGGACACGGTAGGCATGAGCCACGACTTGCGCCCCTACATGATGACGCTGGACATCGACGGCAAGCTTGCCCTGGTGGGCATGCCGGAGCACGCGCACCCGCCGCTGGACCCCCGGCGCATTATCGCTTCGCGCCAGTGTGTTGGCGGGTCGAATATTGCCGGCATGCCTGAGACGCAAGAGCTGCTCAACTTTTGCGGTGAGCACAACATCACCGCGACGGTGGAGAAGATCGACATTGAATGTATCAACGAGGCCTACGAGCGCATGTTGGCGAGCGACGTGCGCTACCGCTTCGTGATTGACATGGCGTCTCTGAAAAAGGAGTAGAAGTGGCCTTCACAACGGCGTCACTGGCAACAATGGTGCTCCGCAGCCTACCTGGTAAAAGGCACTCCCGGGGAGAACTTTACCTTCCCCATGTGGGCTCGATCAGGCAGCTGCGGGTGGCACTGCCGCTCCACGGTGTCCCTCTGCGTGACTAGCAAACCCGTACTCCTCCTATCATGTTTTCGTTTCCATGACACGACGGACAGGACGTCACGGAGTCTGCCTCTGCGGTTACGGGAGAACAGGATGACCACTGACGTTACACGCGACTTTTTTGCTTGGTGCCTGTACGTGTGCTTGGGTATGTTTTACATCTTCGAACTTGGTTAAGGACACTCGTGCATGGGCTGCCCCCCCCCCACTCCTCTTCCTCTCCCCCCCCACACACACACACACACTACCCGCCCCTCATTATCCATCTGTCTCTCTCCCTTCCATGTTTGGACGCCTCTTCACGTGCATCTTGCGGCGTTTTGTGTATGTGTGCGGGAGCTGTGACGGCAATACCTGCAAGGAAGACGAGGAAAGTGACGGACTGGGAGGTCAGTGGGCAAGTGGAGGAGAGAGGGAGAAGACGGTGAGGCAGCGGCCAATGGTCGAGCATCACAAACTCTGCGATCCACGCGGGTAAACCAAAGTAGTGCTCGTAAGCCGACTAGAGAGACGAAGGCTAATAGACATACATATATATATATATATATGTATGCGTAACGACGGGGGTCTTCTTTTTTATCTTTCTTTTCCATTTTTTGTTTTCCTCTTCCTACTTGATTGATTGGTAACGCGGTCGCTGCTGTTGGTACGCACTCGTATCAACGGTGAAGGAATGAGCGAGTGTGTCGGGGTGGGCTGCTACGGCCGGTGCGCACTCACGCCGAGGAGCAGTGGGTTCGAAAACAGCAAGAAAAGCTGAGATTTCTCAGCAGGAGGACACGAAAGGCGAAGGACCAACTGGCGACAGCGACGGAGGGTGTAGAGAGCCGGCCGCGAAGGAGCGATGAGAAGCTCATGGGCACATATTGGCGCACATCCACGCCCCGATGACGTACACGGCGGGCGGGTGGGCGAGGAGTGCATGGCAAGGAGAGGAGAGGCGATACGGAGAGGAAAGAGTCTCGAACAAGAGAAGCGGGAGGAGGGAATCAGCAAGTAGCGTGCGTGAGAGCCACGCAGATTGACCGCGAACAAGCAAACACAAAAAGGGACAACGCATATGAGTTGTAGCACTGTTTCTTTTCGTGGCTGCTTCTTCCGACTCCGCCTCCTGTTGTACTTCCCCCTGCCCCTCTGCCCCTCTGCCCCTCCCTCTCCCTCCCCTCACACGGCTGAGCTCTACCCGTCTCAATGAATGTAGAAGCGGTAACATGCTGTTGTATTTTGGCTCCCTCCCTCTCCCCTCTTATTATGTTTCACACTGATTTTTTTTTTTTTTGGGAGAGGTGTATATCTTTGGGCTTGCCCCAGCGACGAAAGGAGACGGTTTCTCAGATGCAGACGGCTGCTTGTTCTCGCCACACGGCTGTGCACTTGCGCGCGCGCCGGCCTCTCTCTCTCTCTCTCCCCCCCCCCCTCTGTCTCTGCGTCTGTGTCGTGTCGACATGCGTGTTCGTGTCATCGGCTTTGGACTCCGAGACGTTCCTTTGCCGGTGCGTCTCGCTTGTTGGGTGTCTTTTCGCTCCGGACGGGGAAGTGCTCCGCCTCCCTCTCCGCAATATCCACGAAGCACCGACCGCAGCATTTTTTCTATATCGTGTGTGTGCGTGTGTGTGTGTGTGTGTGTGTGTGCTTGACCCGCAAGTAACCTGCTCAACACGCCACACCTTTTCACTCTTCCGGCCATCAACCCCTCCCCCTCCCCTACTCCCTCTCCCCATACTCGTCCCATGCGTGTGTGAATTCATTCTCCCTCTCCACTGGATACATGAAACTTTCTATTCCTTGATGTTGCGCATGAGTTGTGAGTGCTTCTCCCTGTTCAACTGACCTTTCCCCCCCCCCCCCTGTACCCCCCCCCCTGTACCCCCCTCTGCACCTCTAAAGAGAAGGGAGGGAGGAGAAGGTATTTGCTTGCCCATCTTTCTCTGTTTCGCCTGTGTTCGCTTTCGTTTCCGTATTGCCAACGACTTGAGCCGTGTGCTCGCGTGCAGCATCGCGAGCCAATGCCTTGGTGTTTCAATGAGAAGGTTCCCTTTTTTCTCTATTTTCCTTTTTTCTTTGGTTGTTTTAGCAGGTCGACGACGACACGCACGCTCCATCACACCCCTCGTAATCACGTTGGGGAGAGCGGGTCTGGGCTGCGCAGTGTCTCCTCTCCGCATCGTTGCTGTAGCTCCTCCCCTCTCCTACCTTCCATGGCTCTTTTCTCTCTGCAACTCATCCGGCGGCACCGTTGCGTTTTTTGTGCTCACCTCACACACACACACACACACACGCACAATGCGCGTGTCCACGGCTTCTTGCTCTCCCTTCTCGTCGCACTCCATGACCACATTCTACCTCCACGCTCCCGTCGTTCGTCGTCTACTGTCCGACATGCTCTCTCCTTCCACGCCAACTGGTTTCCAACTACTACACCCGCATACGCGCATGGGCGCGGGGCCAGGGGCGCACTTGAGAGATAGAAAGCGGAAGGGCTGTGGTGGAAAGAGGCAATGCAGAGTTCGGGGATGCGCAGAGAAGCGGTTGTGTGCCTGTGTCTGTGTGCTGAAGCTCAGAGGCTGCGAGATGCAGCTGGTGCCAGCGGCGTTACGTGGCTTCTCCGCACACGTCGGGAGACTGAGAGAGGATGGGTGGAGGAAAACAGCGCCGGTTGGAGCGGAGGACCGTGAGGACATCGAAACGGAAAAGTGAAACACAACAACAGCATAATGTCAACAGCTTCCGTGTTTCAAGAAGAACATGGGAGGGGAGGAGCAGGCACGGAAGCTGCTGCTGCCGCTGCTTCGGCGGCGGCGACCCATTCAGAATCGTGTCTCTTCGATCTCTCGGCAAGAGTCCTGCGCTCCTCGCTATCCCCCCCCCCCTCCCCCATCGACTGTGACGCGGCAAGGATGGCAGGCGCATCGTCGCTTAGGCATGTGCTGCACACACACAGTGTTGCCACTTTCTAATAGAAGACACAGCTACCTCTCCTTTACCAGCAAGAAATCGCAAGGCTACTCTCTCTGTCTCTCTGCCGCCCTCTTCTGCGTTTTTTTTTTGGGGGGGGAGGGGGCTCCTTCCCCGCACCTCACCTGCTGTCGCTACTCACTGCTTGGTGCGTCACCATGTTTTGTGGCTGTTGTGGCTGACGTGTAATCTACGACCCACTCACCTCCACAATTACCTACCCCTACCTCGTTCTCTCACGATACTCCGCGCTGCTGCAGTGTGCTCTAAGTCTAACGCACTGAAGCCCCCCTCCCCCACTCTCTCAATCGTCTCTGATACAGTCGACCGAGTATCCCCGGAAGAGATAAGGTATCACGGCAAGGATGCGTCGTTTCACGTCCCGCATTGCGGCCTTCGCGGCCGTGCCGGCGGCTGAGCAGACCCGCCAGCTTCACTTCCCCATTTCGCCCCCACCAATTGAGATCGACTACCTTGATAGCGACCCGCTTGAGTTCGCCGTGCGTACGGAGGCGCGCAGGTGGGGCTTTGATGACTTGCAGTACATGCGCGAGCTCGCGTTTGTACGCATCAAGAATAACCCGTCGATCGGCGACTTCCGCAAGATGACACCGGAGGAACGCCGCGACCTCTTCTGGGGTAGCGACCGTCAGGACTTCTTTCGCTACATCACCTTAAAGCTGACGGGCCAACCCGAGCACCTCTATCACCGCGGCTGGTAAGGAATTAGGTCTGTGTGTGTGTGTGTGCGTGTGCACTCCGAAGTGCCTTGCTTTTCACGCTCTCCTCACCCCCCCCCCTCATCCACCCCTATACGCTCTTCTGGCGCTTGACGAGAAGGGGGGGGGTGAAAGGCTGGCGTGGGTGCCGCGGCCCTCCCTCTCCTTTTACATATCTTTTGTGTAGTAAGCTGCCCGCCTTCCTCTCCTGTCCTGTTTTTTTCTCTCCTATTTTTCCCCGTCGGACCACCCATGTGTCGCCCCCCTCCCCTTTCCTCGACTACCACCACCACCACCGCTTCTCCTTGCCATCGCACAAGTGCGCGCGCGTGCCTGTGCCGCTTCGAGACGGTCTTTTCTTTCTACAGCGCAACACGCACACTGCAGATAAGGGGTGGTGGACTGCGCCGGGCTTGCAATGGTCTCAACGGCACCAGCAGCATCGCCTAGCACTCACGCAAGACGGATAGGATGAGACGGACCCGTAGTATAGGAATCGAATCCGCGTATGCGCCTGTGTCCGTGTTGGGTGTCTGTGCGGTTGTGTTTTGTAAGTCTGTTGTTGCGGGTGGCCGCGTGCGTGTGCCTGCCGACGGAGCGGTGCGCCACCACCGACACGCAAAGACTCACATGCCCACGCACATGCACGCATTGCGAGCACAAAGGTGGCGCTGTATGGTGTACGCGAGTAGCAAGAACAAGTGAAGTGACTAGATGTCGGAGACTGGTGTGTGCATCACAAGGGATGGGGTGCTGTCCCGACGGAACTGTGCACTAGTCCTCTGCTGCCGTGTGGGGGTGTGCACGCGTGATGACGTCGTAAAGGTGTGACAGACGCTTCTACTCCCCAGCACCACCACCACCACCACCCTCCTATCCATCACCCGCTTCGCCTGTTCAACGACAACAGAAACTCGCACGTGCTTGTGTTTGTGGCGTGTCCGTCTGACCTCCCCCCCCCCCGTCTCCCTCTCCAACCCACCGACTTTCCCTCTCCCTGCTCGTCCAGTTTTCCCAGATCCTTTCCTCGTGCGCCTCCCTCCCTCTTTCCCTCCCTTTCTCCCTCGGTGGCACAGCTCAGTCTCGGGCGGCGTGAAGACACGCGCATTCGTCTGTGTGCGTGAGAGTGGAGAAGCGGCTGCGTGTGCGTGTGCGTGTGCGTGTGCGTGTGTGTGAGGAGGAGGAAACACGTTGAAAAGGACTACGGCGATGGCGCAGTGGCCATGGTGAAGCCAAGAGCCGAAGGGGTAGGACGCAGGTGAGACGTGAGGTGCGAGGGCACGAGAGAAGTGGGCATGACATGCGCGCGTGCGGGTGTCTGTGGAAGACCAATGCACAAATAAGGAGAAGAAAAAGAAAACGCACAACATGATAAAGCTCCGTGGGCGGAAGGGCGGGAGATGCAGCAGCAAGGGTGCCTTTCATCCTTCACCTCTCCCCTCCCCTCCACGCTTTCCTTTCACGCCAACGGGTGCGCTGCAACCTCAGCTGGCCCCCTCTCCGGGGCCGAAGAGCATTCCACCTCGGAGAGACGAATGGGGAGGGAGGGGGGAGGCGAAGGAAAGGCGGAACGCATCGCTAATGAAGGGAGGAAGAGTGCGAGATGAATGCCGGCGGAGAATGGACTGCGGTGCTAAACGCGCATCATGTAACCCGGCCACGCCTCATCACCTTCATGCATCCCGTTTTTCGTCTACGCGCCTTCGTAAGCACGTCCTTCTCACGTCTTCTGTCTCTCCTCTCTCTCTTTCTCACTCGCAACATCCACACGATCACCGACGTTGCCTTTGCGAACCTTCTCACCTTTGCAATTCTTACTCGAACACCGATGCATCGAATGCCTCGTCCCGGTACGCACGCGTGCACGCACATGCAAAAGCTGTCACATCTCTGATTCTCCACGAACAACAACACACTCACCAATACCCAGAACACAGAGGAAACAGGACAAGCTAATATATAGAGCAATCAAAGGACGTGCGCATCCGATTTCGTGTGTGGAATCCTCTCCCCTTCTCCACGTTCTGTGCCTGCGTACGGTTCTCTGCTTGGGGTGCACCCCGTCTCCTGCACACGCCGCTTCTTTCTTTCTTGCCGTTTCCCAGCCACTTGCTCGTGCACAAGCCCAACGATCCACTCACGGGCGTCATTGAGCACACGCGCACACAGACACACACACACACAGAGGCAACGTTGTCGACATCCGGCACTCCTATACAACTACATCCACGCATACTCGTAGCTGTGTGAGGGATCCTTTCTCCCTCTCCCTTCCCCCCTCGTTCCCCCACCCTCACGCTGACAGACGCACGCCCACACGCACACGCACGCGCACGCAGCTTGTATTATTTTTCGTGTGTTCCGGATTCTAGTTCTCTTCATCTTCTTTTCCCTCTCTCGTCTCGTGTCCCGCTTCTTCCTCATTCCTTCGTGTGGATTGTTTCGCTCTGTGTTGCGCTTGGCCCTCCTCCCTCGCTCAGTCTCTCTCTCTCTCTCTCTCTCGCCCTGTATATACACATATATATCTCTGCTGCTTGCACGGTCTCCCTCCCCCTCGGTGTGTTGTGCAATAGCCTGTGTTTGTGGCCGGCCACCACCTCCCTCCGGCGCCTTCTCTTTCTGCTGTTGCTGCTGCTGCTGCTGCTGCTGCTGCTCTCACGTTGCCCGGCCACTGCCACGATTGCTGTCTAGTTGCTCGCCGCTGCATCTTGTGCTGGAGCGGTGTATATAGAGTCGCACCTTTTACCTCCTCCTTCGTGGTTGCGTGTGTGTTTGTGTCTGTGCGCGTGTCCTCGTGCGCCCCTCCCCTGCATCCTCAGTGCACACAAGACAAAATACGCGCCCCATCGGCACGCGCACGCTCACACTCGGCAGGTTTTGTTGTTGTTGTTTTGTTGATGTACACACCGGTAGAGCAACAGCCTAGCGCGCCTTGCGGGTGACGAGTTGTTGACATCTCCAGCGGAGCAGTGGTTTGCTTTTCTCTTCCGCCTTTCCCGCCTCACCTCGGTGTGCCCTCTCATTCACTGGCGACCAGTGGCCGTCACCTCACACCTTCGAAAGCCTTGCACCGGGTGGGCTGCAGAGGCACGTACGTCGGGGTAACGTCATGATGGCACCGCAGCGGAAGGAAGCACGCAACGCCGTGCCGCGCAGCCACCACGCCTCATCACTCAGCGCAGCCACTACGCTGGTGGCTGTGTTCCTCTTCCTTGTCGCTCGCGCATCTGTCACGCAAGCGCTGCATGTGAGCCCGGCGTCCGCAGAGGCAGCGATGTGGAGCGGCATGGATGTGTTCGCGTCCTCTGATTCGCACTCAGACCCGATCACGTGCCTCAACGGCGGCATCCCTTCCGGCGACCACTGCACCTGTCCCCTCTACTACACCTCGGCGAACTGCTCGCAGCGGCAGTGCCCCAACTCCATCGGCGGCGAAGGGCCGCATCGCGTGTTGCCTGTGAACTCGACGAACAAGTTCTGTGATCACTGCGACGAAAAAGAATTCACCGGCCTCAGCTGTCAGATATGCCAGAGCAACGCGGCTTGCAGGCAGTACGCCGGCAGCGCTGCTGAGTGCGACAACAGCGCGTCCATCCGCGGTGACAGTAAACAGTTCCAGTGCACGCTGAAGAACGAGTTCTTCGTTCGACTCATGAGTGGCAACCGCAACATCACCGTGGAGGTTCTGTTCAACTGTTCCACATCAGACGGCACCGCCTTCAGGAAGGGTGAGCAGGGTGTGTGCAACATGGCCCTCTATCGCATAGAGCCGAATCACAGCTACGTGGATCCCTTTTTCCGCTGCGACGCGCGGGAGTGCTCGCTCAAGTATGGCCAGAAGGACCCTGACGCGAACGACGTCAACAACAACACGCTGCGCCAGCGCTTTTTCCGCGCCGCTCGCACCTCTGGACAGGTGGCGCTCATCGTCGAGTGCGCTTTACTCGCGCTTCTTGGTGGCTTCACCGCACTGCTGGGGCCCACACGCACCAAGTCCATCACTGTGACTCTCGCCTCCGTGATCACCGTCACGGTGCTGGTGTACATCTCCTTGATGATGCTCAGTATGCAGTCCATCTCCGCCCCGGAGCAGACCGTCGTCTACGAGTGCAAGAAGACGCACTGCGCCTGCGCCGAGGACCCGCCGCCGCAGTACGACCCGATATGCTCGCAAAAGGAGGAGCTGAGTCGCCAAATCCTGCCCTCGATCCAGAACAGCATCCGGTTTTCCTGCGGGCAGAACACCACGCTCTGCGAGCTGACGCTGGCCGATCTCTCGCTGGTCTTCCAGGCGGACTGCCGCGCCTCCGAGTGCGTCGACACCGTCCGCTTTCCTGATGACTCGTCGGACGACAGCAACGACGACAGCGGCGGCGGCGGTGCGGCCGTCCTGGCGAAGCTGAATCTCGGCATCCTTCTCGTGCTGCTGGTGCTACTCGTGGTGAGCGGGATTGGAACTCACTATTACTACACTCGCAGCATCTCCTGCGAGCGTGACAGGAATTTTCTCGTCACCTTCCACGCGAGCATGCCGCACAGCGACGACGACGGCGGCGGCCACGAGACCGGCGACCCAGCTGTTCTCGATGAGCGCCACGTGCACCTGAACGGCAACGCGGACGGCAGCGCCGTCGAACACGAGCAGGAGCCGCTGCTGTACAATTCGCCGGCTCCGCGAGCCGAGCGGCGGGCCTTTCTTCCACGGTGTGCTTCCAGCAGTCGTCACTCTGAGAGCAACGTCTCTGTTCGCGCGAGCGTGTATGAGCAGGCGCGCGCCTTGACGCCGGCGGCGTGCGCGCGCATTGAGGAGCTGCGCCGGCTCACCGCCGCACCGCTGGAGCTGCAGGTGTCAGAGCTGCGGTATACCTTGAATACGCCTCTGCTGGGGGCTGCGGACGAGGGCTCGCAGCGCACGCTGCTTCACCGCATCAACTTCACAGTGCACTCGGGGGACGTGCTGGCGATCATGGGACCCTCCGGTGCCGGTAAAACCACGCTGCTGGATTTGCTCTCGGCTCGCGCGAAGTCAGGGGAGGTTAGTGGCACCATCGCCCTGAACGGTACGCCCATCAAGACGACCGGTTCCCGCGCGGCACAATACCGCAACATCATCGGCTACGTCTCGCAGGAGGACACGCTGCTGCCGTCCCTGACTGTCGAGCAGACAATCCTCTACGCCGCGCGGCTAAAGCTGCCGAAGGCGCTTTCGCACAGCACTGTGCGCCGCATTGTGGCGCGCGTCATCGAGACGCTGAAGCTGCAGCACTGCGCACAGACGCTCATTGGTGGCGAGACGACACGCGGCATCAGCGGCGGCGAGAAACGCCGCGTGTCTATCGCTGTGGAATTGCTGGCGAACCCGCGTATCCTGTACCTTGACGAGCCGACGAGCGGCTTGGACGCGGTGAGCGCGAAGCGCGTGGTGGAGGCGGTGGTGGCGCTGGCGAAGGACTCGGCAATGCGCATGTATGCCATGCACTACTTTGCGTTCCAGCCCATCGTCATCTTCAGCATCCATCAGCCCTCACAAGAGATCTACGAGCTTTTCGACAAGGTGCTGCTGCTATCGCGGGGAATGAGCATCTACTGCGGCTCTGCCGCGTCCGCCGCGGCGACGATCGAGCGGCGGGTCACGGCCGCCTTCGGCCACACGCGAGAGGTACCGAGGAGGGAGGCGCACAGCAACCAGGCGGAGTACCTTATGAAGGTCGAAGAGATTCTCGACGACGCCGTGCGCGCGGAGCTGCAGGAAGAGGACGCACTCGAGAACACCAATACCGCAGGTGCGGCGTACGGGAGCGCCTCGGCCGATAGGTCTCCAGTGGCCGCGGCTCGCACGCAAGTGCCGCCGTGCCGCAGTCCCGGGTCACCGCCCCCGCGCGCGCCGTCGCAGTGCGGCGGCTGCCACGACTTCGACGACGGTGAGCAGGTAAGCGGGGCCGACATCCTGAGCACCACGTTTGGCTTCCGCATGTACTACGCGAACGTGTATGAGCAGCTGCAGCTACTCGTCTCTCGCTCCATCACGTGCCTGTTCGGCTCCTTCCACCTGGTGATATGCCACTCGGCCGTGGTGGCGTGCCTTGCGACGCTCATGTGTGTCCTCTACCACGAGCAGGCCCTTGATCTTCCCGGGTCGCTCAACCGCGCCGGCTCGGTGTCTTTCCTTCTGCTCGTCACCTCCTTTTTGTCGCTTAGCTGCCTTGAGCAGCTCATCGTCGAGCGGAAGCTGTTCAACGTGGAGCGGGAGAATGGCTTCTACACCACAGGTCCGTATCTGATCTCCAAGATCGTCGTCGACATCATCCCGCTTCGCATTATTCCAGCCGTGGTGCTCGCCTCGGTCATCTACTTCCCCATGGGCTTCCGCGTCGACGCAGGAGTGCACTTCTTCTACTTTATCCTCATCATCGTGCTCTTCTCCATCTGCATGACGATGGTGATTCTGTGCATCGGCATCGTCAGCGGCTCCTTCGGCGCCGCCGCGCTGCTCAGCAGCGTCTTGATCTTGTGGAACTTCGTCTTTGGCGGCGCGCTGGTGCAGGCCGAGACAATCCCGCCCTCGCTGCGCGCCTTCAAGTCCATTTCGCCCTTCTTCCTCGCTTTCGAGTCGCTCATGGTGAACGAGCTCGATGGGCAGCACTGCGTCTTCTCCCCGACAGACGAGACGGGGAAGAAGTCGTCGGCCAGCATCCCGATTATGTGTGTACAGTACCTGGCAAACATCGGGCTGAAGCCGGAGCGGTTCAACGCCGATGTTATGCAGCTGGCTGTGTACTGCCTCCTTTTCGTGGGCCTCTCCTGGATGCTGCTCTCAAGCTGCTCGAAGCTCGTTCGCTAGTAGGCGATGAACGGTGGATGTGCGAGGGCGAAACGCTTCTGACGTGTGGGGGTGGGGGAAGGTAGAAAAAGTAGAAGTGAAGGATGATATGCGAGGCGAACGGGTGCGGCGGCGGCGGCAAGGATGCGAGGATGCGGGAATAGGTGTTCGGTGCCGTGTGCTTCGTTGCGTGAATTGCGCTCTCTCCTCCTCTCGCATAGATGGCGGACGCCCCGTCGTCCATCGTTGACCCTCCCCGCTTTCGCCTTCCCCCTCCCCCTCCCCCCGCTCCCTTCGACAAAGGACTCCTTCCATGCTCATGCTTTGTACGTGCCTGTATATATATATATATATATAGATGTATATATATATATAGATATGGATACCTTGTGTGTGTGTGTGTGTGTGTGTGTGTGTGTGTGTGTGTGTGTGTGTGTGTGTGTGCCTTTGAAAGCGAGAACGCTCTCCCTTCGCCGCGTTTGTGGTGTACGTGTGTCAGTGTGCACGTCTGTGTATCCCCTTCCCGCTGCCCAGGGACGTGCTTGCTGCCTCGGTTGTTGCTGCGTTTGAGTGCTGCCGCTACGCACTCACCTTCCCTCTCCTTTCCTTCAACAATTCGCGTGGACGTCCGCGTCTGCCCTGCGCTTGTGCGCTGAGGTATTCGTGTCTCTACTCCCTTCATCCCCTCCCCGCCCGCCTTTGCGCGCACGCACGCATTTTTTTTTTATTTTTATTTTCTTCCGCGGGGGATCGTCTTTTCATCTTCGTTTGCTCTTCCGCTGGCGTTGGCGTTGTGCGTCGCATGCACCTCTACGTCACCGTGATTTTGTCGCTTTCACGTCTCCTCTTCCCTCGTTGGTTCTATCGCGGGTGCTTTCCTGGCTGCGTGCAAGCGTCGGTGTGCATCGTGGATGATTTTCCTCGTTGGCTGTTGTGCGTGTCGAGCGTCATGGCGTTCTCCTCTCTCGGTGTTGATAGTCGCTGTTTCCGTTTTCGGTGACCCTCTCTCTCTCTTGTGACAGGCCCTCATCCAGTGTCACTGCCTCAACTCCCACCCCCACTCCGTCAAAGAAAAAGTAAAAGAGCATCACGAGTATCGTCGAGCCAAGGTAGCATACAGATCGTGAGCAGCTTCGTGGGGTGTGTCTTTTCTAAGGCGACCTGTGTCTGCACATCAGTGCGCGTCAGCGGAGGGGGGAGGGTGAGAGCTGGTGGACGCCCAGACCACGCGCTTGTACGGTATCCCAGCATCACCTTCATCTCCTCCCCCGCCCCGCCCCCCCCCCCCCAACGCCACTGCCACCGCAAAGTTTGGACTGCGGAGGATGAAAGTAGCCAAATCCGCTATACCACACAGATACCTTTCTCTCACCCCGTCGCGTCCTAGCTCGTGTGCCGAGCCATCAGCGGCCTTCCTACCTTATCACAGGTAAAGGCAACAACCCCGTCTTCTACACTCTCCCCTTTCTCTCCTTTGTTCTCTTGTATCCTTGGGGCAACTGTGAGCCACCCGGTGACGGTGCCATCCCCCATCACTGTCGCACAAAGCCAGACAGAGACGTACATACTGGCGCAGCTGGCGGCCTCTTAGCCTGACACGTGGTAGCGTGCGTGCGAAGAGCATCCGCCGGAAGCCCTCGCTCTTTCCCATTCGACGTTGGCCGCAGCCTAAGCGCGGCTGCCCTTGCTCGGCGCTTGCCTCCCTCCCTCCGTTGTGGCCCGGACGCACACGCGCGCGCGCTTGCGCTCCACCGGTGCGCAATGTCCCGCGAACCCAACGAAGGCACCTTTGGGGCTGCGCTCGCCAATGAGTTTCAGTGGCGGAATTTGTACCTGAAGGAGTTCGGCTGCTGCACCTATCCCCCGCCGATCCCGAAAGACCCCAGCACCACTGCCGTTGGCGTCTATCCGATGCGACGGCAAGCCAAGCTCCTCCAACAAGAGAGCAGCAGCAGCAGCGAAGATGCTGATAACGAAGTGGAGGAGGACGACCACTATGAAGAGTCCACAGACGATACCGATGGGGACGACAGCTACCAAGCGAACTTTAGCTCGAGCCTCTTCCAATTCTCCTTCAGCGGCGGTGACAGTGATGGATGCCATTCGCGAAAGCACCAATCCCACAACGTCGACCTGGCAGATGCAGAACTCCCCAGCACGAGTTGCTCGCGTCGCGACCGTAGCACGGCAGATCAGTTTTTCAGTCTCGACTTGTCCATGCCAGTTGGCGAGGATGGGGCCAGCACGCACACCTTCCGTCACCCCAGTTACCGCAGCAGTGGGCGACGGTGCGGCCAAGGCGCTGTCCTGCGCAAAGACGACTTCTTCGACACCAACGACGTCTTCTCGACAAAGTTCTTTAGTTTTCTGTGGATGGAGTCAGACAACGACGGCAACGACGAGGAATACGCCAGCGACACGCGCACAGTCGACCACGAGGTTCGACGCTGGGGAGCGCGCGACCCGGACAACGGGCGAGGCATGAAGAGCAGCATGCGAAGCAGAAAGAGCCCCGGTCGTCTCACGCTGTCACGACCCGGCTTCTCGACGGTGACAAGCCACGCCTTCAACACGAATCCGCAAGGAGTGCCGGAGGCGGTGCTGCGACTGCACCACCAGACATGGATCCTGCTGATGGACAACCGCCTCATGGCCTGGGTGCACCGCGCGGCCACCGATCACTGTCAGCGGGCCACGCAGCTGCGCCAGCGCTTACTGGAAATAATTGCACTCGGCCCTTGTTCCGCTGACATCACCGGCGACGCCACGTTCGCCTCGCCCACCCAGGTCAGCACCTCACTCGTGCTGCCAGAGGAAGACGCGCTGCAGCGCACCTTGGAGAGCTTCTCGCCTTTCTTTGTTGTTGTTGCGCCGCCGCCGGCGGTGCAGCGGGCGAAGGATCAGTTTCGGGCGGCGCAACGGGGACAGCTCCGCAGCGGCAACGGTCAACAGGCCGCCGCCGCTTCCGTCGCCGACCTCATCGGTCTCCCGCTGCTGAGTCAGTACGGCTCCTGGCGGGAGGCCTACGAGCACCGGCACCGCTGGGACAAGGTGCCCTTCTCTTTCTTTTTCATCCATGACGTCAGCTACAACTACGCGCAAGTCACGGCCTTGTTCGTGCAGCTGCAGCTGCTCTACACCCACTCCCATTCTCACTCGCGGCGCTGTGCGGAGGCCAAGCGGGAGTCGGTGCCTCTGAAGAGCGCCAGTCGTCAATTTACCACCTTGAGCACCGCTAGTCGCACCCCGGAGGAGCGGCGCCACGTGTGCCCGCTCGTGCTCATGCAGGAGATGACGGAGAACGTTGTCCTGGCCTACGAGCAAAGCTCCGCCCGCACAGCGCTGCCGATGCTGCGCCGCGTACTCGACTTTCTGACGGATACCGCGCTGGACGTGGTGACGGCGCACCGCTTTATCAGCCGTAAGGCGGTCCTACGCCAGCACCAGTTTCAGCTGCCAGGCATGACCACGGTGCGTCCTTTGCCAGTGGCGACAAGGGCTTCGGCGGCGGTGACGGCGGCTTTCGACATGTCACAGGCCACAGAGGAGGATGGGTCGGCGGATGCTGCAGAGGATAGGCGACTAACAAGCCGAAGCCTTGGCGTCTCCAAGGAGGAGGACGGCTCGCCCATGAAGGACGAGCTCTCCGGCACCGACGGCAGCGGCATCCCCATCAGCGGCGTTGAGCCGCAGCGCGTCACGGAGAACGACATCAACGCGCTCTTTGAAATTGCCTACTGGTTCGCAGATGCGACCACAGCAAACGCCTCGGTGCCACCGGGCCCAGCTCTGCCCGCAGGCATGACGGCAGGGCAATCCGCGGCGCGAGTGATGCCACCAAGCACGTCACTAGAGGTGAAGAAAATGAACCGCAGCTCTCCTGCTAGCACGCTACCGTTAGACACACCGACGGACCGCGCCGGCACCAACCACAGCGCAGCCGCGGCCGCTGGAGGTGGCAGTGCGCCCTTGCCAATGTATAAAGTCCTCAGCGTTGAGGGATCGCAGCTCTCCTCGCCGCAGAACAGCACTGCCCTCTCCCTGACGGGAGCGGATGACTCGTCGCTGTCGTCGTTGACGTCACGGTCGCAGCAGTACCTGCCTGGGCGCGTACAGGTGTACAACCCCGTCGAGTCCCTTGTGGAGGCGGTGGCTTTGCTGGAGGCGTACCGCAAGCCGCAACAACTGCGCGGCGATCGACCCGGCCGTGCCGGCCGCAGGAAGCGTCACAGCGTCTCGGTCGACCCGAGGGCCCGCAGTGGCGGCGCCGGAGCGAAGGGGTCCACATTGCCGAGTCTCACACTGATCCCCGTCTCCGACTCCTTTACGAGCTTCATCAGCCCGTTGGTGGTTCTCACCACCTACCTCCGCCTACACGGCGGCACGTGGCTGAAGCATCTCTGCCGCCGCGTCTTCGAGTCTCTGCGCAGGCCGAATGTCTTGCTTTACGTCAACACCCTCGAGCTCGACGCCGCGTGGGCGTCCCTGCAGCCACCATCGTCACTGTCATCACAAGAAACGACGAAACTGAGTGTCGCGGCGGCGACGCGAGGGCGCCAACGCCTACTAAACCGGCCCATTCCAGCTACGCCGCTAGCCCCGAGCACCGCTGCCAGCGCAGAGGCGGCGCGCAGCGACTTTCTCCACGGCCTCGGCTGCCTGGAAGACCTCATTTGCCAAGACATCCTGTGCGCCCTCAACAACTTCTTCGGTTTCCTGTACGGAAAGCGAGCCGCGGCCGCGCGATTGCCGCAAGGGATCTCCATCCTGCTCACCCAGTTTGTGTCCACCGTGCACCTATACATGCTCGAGAGCGTCGGCGCCACTCGTGCCGCAGCGGCGGCGGCGCCCGGCAACGGCAATCGTAATCGCTCGATGCGGCCCGGCTCTCACCCTAACCCGACCTCTTCAGGAGGGGCCACGGCGGCTGATGCCCCGAGCCGCATCGTGGAGGACTGCCTACGTATGTGCAAGCAGCGCTACTACACTGGCTTGCGCCGACACGGCAGCGCCAATGAGTCGGGAGAGGCCTATATGTCTGCCTTTCGCGATCTTGACGGCCCCTTGAAGAGCGTCAGCGGTGGTGCTACGGCCGACGCAACTGCATCGACTGCCTCGCTGCCACGCCTCCTGCACACGATTGAGCAGCACCGCCTCGCGAAATTCATCTTATTCGACTGCTGGATTCTGCCAGCCCTCAACAACGCTATAGCGCTCGGCTACCTGGCTTCCGACTCACCGATGCACCTCCGCTGGAACGTCGACGCGCTCGCACGCTATCTCAAGATCCTTGTGCACGCGCCCTTTGTTGAGCAGGACAAGAAGAATTTCTCCAGCCTCTACCCAGAAGCCCCGAGGAGCTCCAGGCGACGCAGCACCGGCCACCCGCGTTCCAACGATGTTCGTGACGGTAAGGGCGGCCGTGGCGCCGACAAGCAGCCAGGGAGCGGCAGACCTCCCTCTCAAGGCGATGGCCGAGGCGCCGGGCGACCCACAGTGCTGACGCTGCCGCCGTACCTCACCGGCATGTACGACGTCGCCACCGGCTCGCTGGTGAGACTGCAGACCTCGATACCCATGACCGCCACCGCCGGAGACAACCGGTCCAAAAGGATGTCGAGTGCAGCGCCCGCGGCAGAGCATGCGACGGCACTCAGCGCGCCGTCGTCGACGCTGTCGAGTTCGGCGATGAGCACGGTGGCCCACAGCGAATCTGTGAACGGCGAGGCACTGTCGCCTCGGCACACCGATCAATGCGGCGAGGACGTGTCGGCGTTGGAGTCTCCAACGCAGGAGGGGCTGTCGAAGTGGACGCTGGAGGCCACGGCCCTCCCGTCTAGTGCCGCTGCGGAGCCGCAGGAGACGGCGTCTCGTGCGGCTCCGCAGCCGCACTTCAAAGTGCAGCAAGCCGCTCAGCATCCGGCGTCTGCCGCGGCGGCAAACCAGTCGACTGTGACGCCACAGTCTGCGAGCTCCTCCCGCTTGTTTTCCATCGCCGGGGAGTCTGTGGAGGCCGCCGCAGACGTGTCGTCGCTCGGCACACATTGCGACACGGGCAGCCTTGCCGGCTCACCCAAGGACCTGCAGAGCGAGCTGCCGAAGGGGTCGAGGCGCAAGATCTCCGACACGCTTCTTTGTAGCATCACGCCAGCCTTCACCTCGCCGCACGCGCCACCGCCGCCACTGGACTGCATTCAGAGCATTTTCAGCAGCGCCGACCAGCGCGCGACCGGTGTCGCTGTTGCGATGACGCATCCGTATGTGGTGATGGACGACGCCGTGTGGCTGGACATGTCCCCGGCGCTGCAAAACCTGAACGACTGCATCGGGCTGACGTTCTGCGACCGCGGCACCGGTGAGGCGTTCGCCGGCGACAGCGGGACTGTGGCGACCATATCGTGGCTGCCCACGATGAACGCGTGCAGCGGGCATGCAGACTCTCGCACTGGTGCGACGAAAGCGCGTGGCGCGGCGGGCCAGCGCACGAGTGGGGCTCCGAAGGACTGCAGCACATTTGTGGACCTCGCTCTCTTTGATGTGCCGGCGTTGGAGATGCTGAACGCCTTCGCGTACGCGGCGTGCACGGACGACAGCAGCCACGTCGTCGTGTCCGAATTCGAGGTTCTGCCGTCGATGGCGGCCGGGTGCCTCGAGAGGATCTACGAGCTCGCCACCGATATGCATCCTATGGTTCTCCACGCGCTGCAGAAGGGAGCCTTTCACTTCGCCTACAACGACGGTGGCAGGGTATCGTCTGGGCTGACGTCATTGTACACGGCTTGCATGAGCGGAGTACTGCTGCATCCCCGCACCGCCGCGCATGTGCTCAAGAACGTCATGGACAACAATCCGCCCTTCTCTCACACGCTACTCAAGCCGGTGGCGGACACGACGGCGCTGGACCTGCTTGGCCGCCTCGCCACCCACTCACGTGACGTGCCTATGGTGGACGTGAACGCCGTTGTGCCGCTGATCCACTCCATGGTGCCCGACCGCGACTCTTCTGGAGGTGGAGGTAGACGAGTGCACGCAAGGACGGACGCTGCGAACAGCGGCACGGTACTGCCAGCCGTTGGCGCGCCGAACACCAGCGCGACCTCGAGCGCAGCCGTATCTCACCGCTGGGAACGAGAGTCGCGCCGGCTGCTGCGCGAGTTGGTCTTCCTCACCACGGGCAACTCAGACAGCGGGCCGCCGCTGCCGCTCGCACCGGGGCTTCGTCGGCCAGTAG
Organism: Leishmania aethiopica; assembly: GCA_003992445.1. NCBI lineage: Eukaryota > Euglenozoa > Kinetoplastea > Trypanosomatida > Trypanosomatidae > Leishmania > Leishmania aethiopica. Next base: position 151,415 of record RZOE01000096.1, read on the forward strand.
GGCCACCTCGCCCGATTCACATGCTTCGCGCCGGCGCAGCCCGCATCGCGGAGGACACTGGTGGTATGACGCCGATGGTGTTCGACCCGTGGTGGCGCGCAATGGTAGTGGCGCTGTGCGTGAAGGTGTCTAACGTGTTCGCCGAGTGCAGCGGCAATCAGCCGGTGTTGTTCCAAGATATGTGCCACGCGCAGGCCGAGGAGTCTAAGCGTCTTAACCGGTACACCACAGCCCACTTCGTCAACACAAAAGGCCGCGAGACGTGCGAGAAGGACGCTGTAGCGATGATGAGTGGGTCACAGCAAAGGCAGACCTCCGTCTCCGGGCGCGGCAGCTGTGTCGGCGACTTGCCCGCCTGGCCAGGTCGGAAGCGCAAGCGAAGGCCCAAGGCACGAGGAGTTACGGCGAGCGCTGGCGGAAGGCCAGCGTCAACCGGCAGGAAGGCAAAGAAGAAGGGACGGAAGGCCGCCGCCGCTGCAGCGTGAGAGAAAAAGGAGAAACGACGGCACGACGCGAAGCCGCCGCCCACCGTTCCAGGTGCGGGCGTTTTCACAGCTATTGTGGGCAAGGGGAGCGAGGGGCCACTCTCTAGCGCCCCCTCTTCCCCGTCGTGTCGCTCACTTCTGGTGTATGTAAAGTAGAAGAAATAGTTGCCCTGCTGCAGTGGAACGTACACGCACGCACGCACAACCTATCACGGACTGCGTGTGTGCGTTCATTCAACTTGACTTCCTCTCATGTGTTGGCCGTCCAGCGATGAGGCATCCGTATGTGGGTGTCTGCACCCCCTTCCTCCTGTGCGGCTTTCAGTGAAGGTGCACACGTGAGGGAGTAGGATAGAAGGGGAGCGGGGGATGGGCTGCATGTGTGCCAACGGAGCGGGCACGCAGAGAGCGGTGTCGTACTCTTCCGTTGCACCTGTGCTTTGTGTGTGTGTGCGCGCGCTTACTCTGTTGCATGCCGCTCCGCCTGTTCGAGCTGAAGCCGTGTTTCACGGAAGTGCCACGCCACCGCACGTGTACGCGCAAAAAAAAAAGAAATGGAAGTGCACTGCCGCCGGAGTGCTCGCCTCACGTAATACGCGCCTGTCCGTGTCGGTGCACACACACACACATACACACACCTGCTGCTGCTGCTGAGGCCCCTCTCTCTCCACACCCGCACCGAGATCGCAGAGCTTTTCCTCTTCCGTCTGTGCCCCCCCCCCCCCCCTCCCCCAGCTTTGCGTGGAGTAGTGACGACATCCGTTGCTCCACAGGCCAGCGCAGTTGCAGCCTTTGAAAGGCACTGCCATGAGAGCCTGTACGCGAAAACTCGCGCTTGAATCTAAACCCGCCCCCTTCTCTTCCTCTTGTTCGACTGTCGTCACTGTACTCGCCCCCCCCACCGGCATCCCTCCAATACATACACATATTCACGCACGCATCCGCGCACGAGTGCATGTGTGTATCGCAGTACCTCCATCATACCGCACCCCTTCATCTCTGCACCTCTGCAGTGTGGCAGCTGCTCAGGTCGTGTGGCATGCCCACCTCGCTGGGTGCCCCATCCCTCGCCGGCGTATGTGTATGCGCATGTGCACAGCTTTCATACAGTCCATTACATGTGGCTTAGGTGAACGCACGCAGCACCTGGAACCATCTCTCCCCCTTCACCCACGCACGCGTGGCATTCACGCAAGGAGGGCGAGCGCATCGTGCACGCGCGCGTGTGTGTATGCCCGTGTGCGTTCTCGTTTCCCCGATGCGGTTGCGTGTGACGTGACTTCTTTCATGTTTTGCTCTCTCCCTGCGTGTGCGTTCGCGTGTGTATTGCGGGCCTCTTGTCCAGTTTCTTTGTTGCATCCGCAGCTGTTGTCCGAGCAGTGCGCCGGCAGCTCCCAGCGTTGCGGCACACGCCGGCGTACGTGGACGGACGGACGGACGTACACCCACACAGTGACCCAGTGAGCCACCGCTCTGTAATCGGACTGCCGTCTTTTTCGTTCTTGGACTTCTCTCCACCTACAGTCGCTCCACGCGTGTATGTGTGCGTGAGAAAGAGAAAGAGAAAGACTCCTCCGGCGAAGCAGGTCCGTTACCTGCCTGGCACACGCACATATATATACACGCACACACGCAGTGTCCCTCGTCTCTTCTTGTAGACTGCGACCCGGCCGCTGACTTCGCCTTTTCCTTTGCTTTTTCTTGCCTTTCATCGCAGAGACATTGCTCGGCAGCGTGCCTGCGTGCTGGCGGACTCACAGTTTTCGCATGCGACGCCCTCGCACGTCGTGCCTCACGACCTTCCGTTTTTAGGGGGGCCCTGTTATCGGCCTGTGTTGCAAAACCACGACTCATGCGCCCGCATAGCCTCTCGCAGTCCGACGCGGATGCCGACACCATGGTAACCCGCCCAACTAGGCGCACGCACACTACCGTGGCAGCCGCGTCGCAACATCCTCGACCGTCAAGGCTGTCACCGCGGCCGCACGCGCCGCCAGTCGCCATCCCGATCTCGCATCGATGCGCGGCAACAAAGGTGGGGAGAGATGGAGAAAGGACACCGCCCAAGCAAGGATTCTTGGACGATGGCAGCACCCATGCCACCGGAGCCCGAGGGACGAGTGCATCCCCAGCTTCCACCTCACGCGGCAGCCACACGCCTCGCGTGCGTGCGATTCTAAACACCGCAGCATCTGTGGCACGCCGACACATGCCGTCCCTCACCGGAACGACACACACGACGGCGACAGCGCACCCACATCGGTGCCGACGCGCTGAGATGCCCTTGTCGAAGAAGTCGTCGTCGCTGCGCCAGGCCATACCTTGTTCTGTTCTGTTCTCTGCAGACCCCCTGCAGGTGCCGTCTTACGCGCGCTTTGGCAACAGACTGGCAACCGTTAGGCGGCAGCATGAATCCTCTGCATCGCGCCACACCAACCATGCCCCCTCCGTTGCCGAAGACGGCAACGGCATCCCACGGCCGCCGCCTGCGAGCGTCGGCGCAGGTGTTGTGGATAACGCCAACGAGCCGTTCGCCGAGTACGCGCCGCCGTCCACCTCGCTGGCGTCACGCGCGCACGTCGAGCCCTTCAGCTCTACGATCATGTCCTCGTTTGCTTTTTGTCCCTACGTCGCAGCGCCGTCTCACGGCAGCACGACCATGTCGAAGGCACTGCATCGTCCCCCCGCCACCGTCACCGCGCTGCCTGGCATGGCGCCGCCACCGCCAACCATCTCCGCAGCAGTCCCACAGAACGGCCACGGCACTGCCCGGCGCACGTCCGCACCATTGCGAGTGCATCCGGCGCATCGTAGCAGGTCGCCGCCTCGGCTGGCCCACTCACCGCCGGCCTACAGCTCTACCGTGACTGCCTCCATGCCCCACGAGATTCCACCGACATCAGCCCTGGTGCTGCCGTACTGCACTGATGCCCAACTGCGGAACCTCTTCGCAACGCTCTTCGTGCGCACCGGCGACGCGACGTGGTCGGTGCACCAACACATCCTGCCCTTCCTGACGGCCCGCCAGCACTGCATCATGCCCGCCGCGCCGTCGCAGGTGGCCGCGTTCTTTGGGTTCACCGACCACAGTGACGGAGACGTGCATGAAAAGGGGGTCACCGGCGCGGCCGGTCACCCCCAAGGCGAGCAGGCCTTCTTCGGTGGACCGTGGACGACGAAGGAGATGAGCCGCGTCGCGTCGCAACTTTGCTACTGGTTCGTCTACGTCGGCATCCTCGGGTGCGGCGAAGAAATGCGCTGGGACACCTTGCTGATGCCACTCGGAGGCATCCCAGCTCCAGCTCGCAGGTCACCGGTGCGGAATGCCTACAACACTGGCAGCAACTCAGCTCCACAGTCACCCGTGACACGAAGCAGTAGCCCCTCTGCCCACCCAGCCACTCCCGAGAAGCAGTGCCTCTGCCCCACACCGCATCCATCGCTCCGAAACTCCCCATGCGTGTCTTCATCGGCGCTGGGTGTCGTCGCCCTCACGGAAGGGCTGAAGCAGCACCAGCCCTCGCGCATGGTGGAGGACGGGGGCGCTGACGACGACGAAGGCGGCCCAAAGAGCACCGTGCTGTATCACACCGATCAGCTGGAAAGCTCGACCTTGGACGTTGTCACCACCTCGACGCTCACGTCCGTGGAGTTTCGTGCCGTTGTCGAAGCACCACCGCTGGTGCAAGAGGTGGCGTTCGTGCGCGGCTACAAGGTCCTACAAACTCTCTTGGCAAACCGCGAGGGGCAGCTGGCACCTATGAAAAGTGGTCCCATGGCGACCGCAGTGCGTGCGCTGTGCACTGCTGCTTGGATCGGCAACGGTGCGAACGACAGCCCCGGGCACAGTGCAGACTGCCTTGCCGAGACGCTCCCGCCCGATATTCATGTGGTGCACCGTCGTGTGTGCTTCTACCTCCGCCTGCACGCGTTTGTGCGTGAGCTCTGCGCATGCATGCGCGCGCACGAGACGCGGCCGTGGCAGCGGGAGTCCTACATTGTGGAATCCATCATCTCCTCGCGTCTGCGTGACACGGCGAGATTTGTCAGTTGCGACGGGCCCCTGGCCAGGAACGCGATGATGACCGCCATCTCGGAGACAAGCCTCACTGCTGGTAACAGGTGGGGGCGGCTTCGTGACACACTTTCGCAAGCGGTGCTGTGCACCGCACTCCATGCCGCGCCCACCCTCGTTTCCGTCAACTCTCTTAAAACGCTACTCATTCTGCGACATGCCGGCGCTACACAGGTGGTGCTGCGCGCCACTGACGGACTACCACGCGTACCGGATGCAGTGGCGACCCCATCCTTCTCCTCTTCTTCCATCTCCTCCGGCGCTTCTACACGGGAAAGCAGCACAAGCTCACGCCTGCCTGCCCGGCTGCTTCTTTTGTTTCCGCTGCCGCGCTGGAGCTCCGTGACGCCACCGGGCACGGCATCGCGGAAAGACTTGACGACAATCGATCTGGCTGCCTCGCGTGCACTTGGTTTCGCGCTTGCTTTGGTGGTGCTAAGCAGCTGCCTCTTGATCTCTGGAGCTCAAGTTGTCTGGATGTGGTGCTGGACAGCCTCTCTGGAACACAGTGCCAGCGGCGACACTGCGCATCACCTCCACATGGTGTGTCGCACCTGGATGCACACCCTAGTGGAGCACTGCTGGACTATGCTGCTGCTCGCCTGCGCTGCACGAGTGGCCCACCATGCCGGAGAAGTGGTCGCGTCGATCGAGGTGGCACATGCCATAGTGACTGCCCAGAGTGCGGCGCTCGCGAGCGAGTCGCATGGATGGCTGCAGAAGGCGTGGGCCTCGCAATCCGGCAGCGCCGTCGCAGCGCAGGCGGTGCAACGCTGCATACAACGTCTTCGAGTGGTAGGCAGCGCAGTCGACGGCATGGAAGCTGCCCCGCTCGGTGGGCGGCACGCGCTCACACGCGGCATGGCGTCGCGGTATTGGCTAGGAGTCTTCATCGTTGTGTCCATTACTTGTGCAGTGAAGGCGTCACTGCATCCCAGCCGGTGCGCAGAGCTCGCCGCTGTCGTGATGGTTGCGTGTGGGGCGAATGTGGTACATGTCTGTGAAACCCGCCAGCAGCGACGGCGCGCACTGGCATGGTGGCTCCACTGTCAAGCGACCACCGCGGAGAACTTCGCGGACGACGTTCTGCGCACAGCGGGCGACCGGTGTAGCGAAGCGCTGTCGAACGGGGCAGACGCTGAGGAGCAAGGTGGATCAGTTGCGCGACGGCTTCTGCCAACGAATCGCGCGGCTGTCCACACGCTCTGCACGATACCGCTGCCCGTGTTGGAAGAGCTGGCAAAGGTCGCCTGCCTGGTGGAGTGGAGCGAAAAGCGCTTGTTGCCAACACATCACGAATCCGATGCTACCGGTCCTGCGAGCCTCTCGGCGCTGCCAATCCAGTGGTTCTGGGAGCAGCTGTGCGGCCGCGCCGCTCCGACGTACGCGAACGGCACGTCCTCTGCGGCTGTCGTGGAGACTACGATGCGGGCATGCCGACGCTCACTCGAAGTCAAGCAGAGGCAGCGCGGTGCAGCTCCTTTGGCCATAGCGGAGGCGGTGGCCTACGTGCTACCCTGGGCACTGGACTACAAGGTGGCACCGCCACCGCCGACCGGCGCACCCGTGGGGTGTCACGACTACCAGGTAGGCGAAGTGCTTGCACCCTTTGCCGCTGCGGCGGCCAGGGACGCCAGCGGTGTCGCCCTCGCGACACCCCATGGAGACTCCTCTCCTCTGCACCCTCTCGATGTGGCGCTGCGAAGGCTGCCGTACCTTTCGCAGCTTCAGGGCCGCCTCGTCGTGTGCGCCGCCTTCGTGTTTGCCTCGCTGAGAGCGGCTCCACGCGCGATGGATAAGGCGGCAGGCGGCCGCCCGGCTCCCTTCGCCGCCTGCACCGGAGAGTCGACGCCCGCACTTCTGGCGCACCTCGCCCAGACTCAGATGTGCGTGGAGCCGTCCCTGCGGTGCAGCAAAGGCTCAGAGGGCGCCTCTACGGCGCGGTGGCGTCGGGCGGCAAGGCGCACGCGAGATGCCTTGCAGCTCCTCCAGCAAGTCACGCTGTCAGCTCAGCAGCGCCGCGCTCAAGACGCTCCTGCAGGCCGCGCGTACGCACCGGTGCTGCCCTCGCTGCTTCACGAACTCTTCCGCTAACGATGGGTTGCCTGTGCCGTAGGTGAAACACAGTGGGTGGCAGAGTGGAGAATACCGTGACGCGCCTTGATGCATGTGTATGTGTGTGTGTGTGTGCGCGCACTAGATGTGCTGTGCACTGGCACTTCAAAGAAAACAAAAGCCACATGAAACTGCTAAAGGGAAGCGACTGCGCTGTCGGATGGCGTGTTAGGGGCACAGTCTTGTCTGTTGGCCGGCCTCTTTAGGTTGTCGAGGAGTGTGACGGGCTCGTACAACGAGACTACGCCTCTCTAATGTCTCTCGCTCCACGCGCGGCATCTCGCCCCCCCCCCCCTCCGCGTCCTCTCACTCTCGCACGCACAGACACACACAAAGAACGAGTGCACGGTGATGCACGCTTCCATCTTGGCATCCATGTACACTGAAAGGGATGTATCCGTGTCCAGCGACTCCGCCTTGTCCGGCCCATCATCCTGCTGCGTGTCATCCTTGTCGCCGTCGTCCTCCCTCTCCGCCTCTGCGCACCGGCGAGGCTACGGCGCGCCGCCGCCGCCACTGCAGCGCTTTTTTGTGCCTGAGCCACGCGGCTTGGCGCAGGAGACGAGCTGTGCTCTGTCCTTCGCCGGCATCGGCGGGCTGGCCGGGGCGCTACTGGCCCTGCTGCGCACCACCGAGTATGACGTGTACCACGTTCAGTGTGTCGCAACGGAGGCCATGGCAAACCTGCAGCTGGTACGCCTGCATCTTATTGAGTGCACGCTGAACGCTACCGTCGGGATGGAGGAGGCGTGTCCATCGCAAGAGGACGGCTGAGATTGACGTACTACCCCGTCGATCGCTCAGGTAGGAACGTGGCCGCCACACCCAGCACCGTCCTCCCCAGCATCCTCCCCTGTTCCCTCCCCAATCGCGCTGGGCCTCTGTTGGACAGTTCGACCTCGCACCCCCGCCCTACCCCCGCCACACCAACGCACATGAGTAACTTGTGTCTGTCCTTACGTTCCTGCTAGCCACTGCTGTCCTATTTACTTCTGTCATTGTTACTGACTGCCGGCTCTTCTTCTCGCCGCCGCTGCGTGCGTGGATGCACTTGCTTCTCCGTCAAGGAGTTCGCTACCTGGTGCACAGACCACCAGAGCGAGTGCGGCTATCTCCATGTGCCGCAGGAAAGGCGCCATGCACGGGCGATGCCGTAGCCGTGCGTGGGTGGGAGGGGAAGAGACATGCACGGAAATCGAATTACACGGACGAGGGGGTGAGTGGGGGAGTGCTCAAGCGGTGAAACGAAACCGACGGAAGGCTCCGCTTCCCGTATGGGTGGTTGGGTGTGTATACGAATGGTCCAGTGTGTGCACCTGTCACAGTGTTCTCGCCCCAACTCTCCTCCCCTGACCAGCCGCTCCGCTTCGATCTTGACTATCTCACCGCCAACACACAGGGCGCGACGCATGCAAGGTGCCTGACTCTTCTTATTTCGTGCCTCACCCTGGTCTTTGCCCCTCCCTACCCATCCGCCTTTCGGCTGCTCCGCCACACACACGAACCAAGCAAACCACGCGCGCTCGGAGCGCCGCTACGAGGCTTCTCTGTCAGCGTGCCTGCGTGCGCGTCGTGCCTCGCTCGCTTCTTTGCGTGCTCGTCTCATCGCCTTTCCTTGCTCGCACCGCCTCGTTGGCTGCTCGAAGCCGCCGACGCCCTCTTCGCATCGCCGCAACTGCGCCAAGCGCCCCTTGTCGCCGTCCCCCTCCCCCTCCACCGTCTTGTTGCTGGCTCGTACCGTGCCGTCCGCCGCCCACCCCCCAACACCCAACACCTCACGACCGCCCACCTCTCAATCGACGCATCGCAGAGTGCAACGAAGCGAAGGGAACGCTAAGAGTAGGAGAGGCGCCGCTGCCCTCTTCCGCCGTCCCCAGCCCCTCCTCCTCCTCCTCTCCCTCAAAAAACACACGCACACACAACGAGAGAAAGAGACCCGCCTTGGCTTTCTGCAGCGTTGGGGGCTTTTCGATCTTCGTGTGGCTTTCTTGTCTTCCAATCTATCTCCTGCCCGCTCCTTCAAGCCCGTCCTTCGCCATCCACACAACCCACGCCCGAAGCCAAGCCTCAACCTTCTCCCTATACCCCTCCCACAGATCTCAGGAAGACGCTGCGCTAGCCGTGCTAGCGCCTTCCTCCCATCACCACCACCTCTTCGTGTTGTCGCTGCTCTGCTGCTTCTCCTGCTTTACTGCTTGCATCCGCCTCCTCTCTCACGTGGACATCCTGTGCGGCCCCTCCCTCCCTCCCTGTTGGGGGCCACGGCACGACGTGACAACCACGTCACTGCAACGGCGGAGAGGTCACGCCTTCGGTCACGCATCCGCGCACACAGAGCACCGCAACGTGTGCAGCACTCGAATATGGCCGACACGCAGCCTGTCCCGGCAACGGTGACGTCCGCGCACGGCGCCCATGCCGAGGCGTTTGGCGAGTCTTTCATGGTGACACTGAGCTCTGAAAACCTGCGCGTGCAGCTGCTGTCGCATGGTGCGGCGCTAAACTCCGTGAAGGTGCGCAAACCGCACGCCGCAGCATCGACCACCGCTGCGGCGTCGGCGACTGCAGAGCAGGACGATGAATGGTTGGAAGTATGCCTCGGCTACACGAACCCGGAGGAGGCCCTCAGCGCCGACGCGGTGATCGGTCGTACTATTGGGCGATACGCCGGACGCATCGCCAATGGCGAGTTCGAGATCACGAACACGACGTATACGCTCGCCAAAAACTTCGGCCCGCACAACCTCCACGGCGGCCCGGTCGGGTTTCAACACCAGGAATGGAAGTACCTGTTGTCGGACGGCAGAGACGAGACCGGTGTGGCGTTCCACCTCGTCTCACCGCACATGGATCAGGGCTTCCCCGGTGAACTCTTCGTGACGGCTACCTACAGCATCATCAAGTCAGCTCCAGTGCCAACCCTCAAGTACGTGCTGCAAGCCTCGCTGTCGGACAACACGCCAGTGGACATGACGGTGATCAACCTCACGAACCACGCGTACTGGAACCTGAACGGTGTTCCGCGACCAGCAGCGGCGGATGCGGTGGCACCGCTGCCGCGAAGCATCGCGAACCACTACCTGCAGCTGCAGTCCAAGTACTTTGCCGTCACCGATGAACTGAGTATCCCAAATGGTGACATGCGTCCCGTCGAGGGCACCCCGCACGACTACTCGGCGCTGCGCTGCGTTGCCGAGGGAATGGAGGCGGCAAAGGAGGAAGGCCGTGACGGCGGCGGCTACGACGACCCGGTCGCCCTTGAGACGTGGGACTCGACCCTGCGGGAGGCAGCTCTGGTGTACAGTCCCGCTACCAAGCTGCGCATGCAGGTGTGCACCACGAACCCAGCCATTGTTGTCTACACAGCGAACCACCTGCCTGCCGATGCCTCTGGCGCAAAGGGGCAGCGCTTCCAGCAGCACAGTGCGATCTGCCTGGAGTGTCAGTACTTCCCGAACAGCCCCAACGTGCGAGCCTTCCCATCGACGGTGTTGACGAAGGGCGAAGCGTACAACGAGACTACGACTCACGCGTTTCAGTTTATGAACGCTGACATCACTCCAGAGGAAAAGCTGCTGCGCCGTCAGTAAGCCGTGCCGTCATGCGTGGAAGCTGCGTGTATGGTCTGTAGCACCGAGGGGAGAGATAAACAGCGGTTAGAGAGAAAGAGGAGGGCGGGCCTCAGCCGCTCCCCTTCACGTGCTGTTGGGCACGCGGTGCCCCATCCGCCCCTCCCTCGCGCAAAGCCTCGCGCTTGCGGTCCGTGCGCCCTCACCTGTGTAGTTTCACCTCTCCGTGGCCCTCGACAACGCAGCGGCGCGCACTGTCAGTTGATCAACTCCCTACATTGATCGTCTTGTTTTACTGTTTTGCTATGATACATGTTCTACGAGCTCGGTCACTTGCGTGGTATGCGCCTTGTCTGTGTGCTTGTGTATGTGCGTGCATCGAATCCTCTCCTCCCTCAACACAGCACAAGATATAAGGAGCAAGAACGACCCGTGGCACCGCCACAGGCGCACATACGCGCATACTTGAGGAGGCGGGCAGGGAGGGTGGAAGCTATGAAGAGAACTCCGCAGACAAGAAGAAATCACGAGAGCGCGCGAGCGAGCACAAGAGAGGGCGAGATGGATAAGCGGTGACGGAGGCATGATGAAGAGGGGGGGGCGCAGCTCTGTGGTCGGCAACGTGCTCCCTTCAGCTGCCTCCCTCCCTCTCCCTTTTTTTTACGGTTTAGTCGCCGCCCGTCACCCGCGCGGCTTACCCCCTCCCCCGAGGGAGTGCACGGTCCGGAGTTCGACGGTGCCGCGGAGTGTCTGCGGGCTTTTTGTTTTTCGTTTCGCCGCCCACCTCTCTTTCGCCTTGCTGTTGTTTGCTTTCCTTGGCTCTTCGCTGCCTTCTTCTACCTTCTTGTGTGCCCTCTCATGACGTGGGACACCTCTCCGTGCGTGGCGTCAGGGCCCAGTGCGCCTGCTCCCGGCGGGGGGTGGGGGGCCGTGGAGCCGCCGCCACCCCTTCCAATGCCGAGCCACCTCTGGTGGTGACGGGCGCGTGCCGACGCCACGGCGAGGTCAGCGGGAGTCATCGCTGCTGATGTCGGCGGTGAGGTCGTGGATGGCGGTGCGTGGGAGAGACCCGCGACAGTGAGCACACGCCTGTGCCATCCACATGATGTGCAGAGTGTCAGCACCACCCACGCGCATCCCACCCACCCACCCCCGGCCCTCACACGGCTTACCAGTGTGGTGGGGAGGCCGAGTGCCACCCCTAAAGGCGCACGGGGTGGCGACCGGCATGATGGACGGAGCGGCTGTCAGGCGGGTGGTGGGCAGAGCTGGAGGCATGGGCCGTGCTCTCAGCTGCCTGAGTCGGCGCGTGGCTGTGGCATTTGTGTCTAAGGCTGCTGCGCACCACGCGATGTGGTGGGGGGCCTGTGGCCGGTCAGGGGTGGCGCACTGTTGGGGTTATGTTGTATGGCAGAATAGAAACCTTTGTCTGAAGAAGAGACGTCTTGTCTGCGTATCTTCCCTCTCGTGTGTTTAGGCGTTTTCAAGTTGAGTGCTTCTGCGTGTATGTATTCATGTGTATGTGTGCACGACTGCGGTTGCGACTCGACCGTGTGTGCTCAACAAGAGCAACGAACCAAACAAGGAAGGCGGGCCCAAGGAGTGCCATGTGCGTTGGTGGGGGTACCGACGTGGGAGGTACAGTCCTGAGGGGAGGGGCGGGTAGTATCGTCCATGCGTCGTCTGCAAGCGCTTCGGGGCCGCTATTTACGTATCCCTCCTCTCGCCGGCTGTACTCGTGCGCAACACACACACACACACACACACTCACCAAGGCACGTTCAGGCGAGTGCACGACAGATGAGGTGTTCATTCTGTCTGTTGAGGTTGCGCACCTTCAGGCTGTACGCATGTTCTCCCCTCGTGGCGGAAAAGTCTCTGAGCATCCTCCCCACCCCCCACCCCTCTCGCCTCCTCTCTGCCACGTGCGCACTTGCACGCGCAAAACTGCGCACATCCGCGCATCCATGCACACAGTGAAGGCTCATCGGGAGCGTGAAGCCGGAAGCGAGGGTCGCGTGAAGGGCTAAAAAAGGAACCCTGTACACCTGCCTCAGCGGAGTGCAGCTCCTCGCTTTCGCTGGTGTTGGAATCGGTGCACTCGGCAGATGCCACGAACTCCTCCTCGGCTTTCAGGCCTGCTCCCGGTGAAGGCGTGTAGGGGGAACGAGTGAAAGAAGCGAAGGGTCCGTGGGAAGGACGCCGGGGCACGAGAAGCAGAAGCAGCAGCGGCAGACCTCACTCGTCCTCCCTTTCTTCGCTTTCCACCCTGACCCCTGCCCCACACACGTGCACGTGCCACACTCTTTATCCTACCCGACATCCGCGATGAACATCGTCACCTCCTACTTTCTCGTTCGCAAACTGCCAGGCACCCTTGCCATGGGCGGAGACGTTCTGGAGCATCAGAACGCCCGCCAGCGCGAGTACATGGAGTGCCTTCGGCTCAATCAGCAACACCCCGGCGTCGCGTCCATCCACCTCATCGTCGAAGGGGCCGACGCTTACGAGCATCTGCTGAAGCACGTTCTCTGCAACCCTTACTTCCAAAATGCATCGACGTTGGCAACGTCCACGGCGCCGGCAATCGCACAGCACCGCAGACGCCATGCCGCTCCTATCGTGCCTGTGGTACGTTCTGCTAGCGGCATGCCCTTGTACGCCGACTTCTTCGCCTACGCCAACCAGCTCCTCTCGCACCGCCTCACGATGGTGTGCAACGCGGATGTGTATCTCTCCCCCGAGCACTTTTCGCTGTCAGCGGTGGAGGACCTCTTTCGCCAATCCAGCACTCTACCTCCTCCCCACGCAGCGCCTTGCGGAGCGTGCCAGCCGTCGACTACGGACGTAGCGGAAGGGGAGGCGATGCGGCCCAAGTCTGCGCCAAAGCGAGCGAACCCCTTGGCGCTGGCGCTCACCCGCTACGAGAGCGACAGCCCTCTCGACGCCCCATTCCTGTACGACTATCGTGGCTCACACGACGCCTTTGTGTTGGTGCCGCCGGTGCCGCCGTCCTTTGTGCGCAGTGTCGCCCATCCGCAGAACTGCTACAAAGCAGAAAACATCGTCTTGCACGAGCTTCAGCAAAGTGGGTACCTGACATTGAACCCGACCTTGGGGGATGGCGTGCGCCTTGTTCACCGCCACGCCACCGATCTCCGGCAGTGGTTTCCGCCGGTGGACGAGTCGCGGTACGGCCGCGCACAGCCGAGCACATTGGCGCAGGCGGCATCGCGCATCCGTGAAGAAGCACGCGTGCGGTCGCTGCCGCCGTCTGTATAAGGGCTGATCTTCTCTATATGCTCTCTCTCTCGTTATATACCATGTGTCGCCTGTGCACGTGGCGTGTCCTCAACGGCCCCTCTTGCGACTTGTTTTCCCTCTCGGCTCCGCTTATGCACTTCGCCGCGGATACTCAGTCTGCGTTGAACGCGCCAAGCAGCCCTGGTCGCTCGTTGTCTCTCTCTCTCTCTCTCTCTCGGTCCCTGCATTGTCGTTGGTGTCCCTTTGCCGGTGCGTGTTCTGACATGATGACAAACCTATAGGCATTGCCCCCGATAGCGCGTGAACATCCATGTCCCCCCCTCCCCCCACCCCCCATCGCCGCCTCCATGCCCCACTCCCACTCCGTCGCCGTACGCTTGTGCTCATCAAGACCGTGAGAACCGCACGCTGGCTCGGCCGACACCGTCTCGCGTCTCTAGCGTGTGCGCGAGATGTCATCAGTGATGGAAACTGGTGCATAAAGTCTTGCCGAAAGGCGCCGCCGTTGTCGACGCGTTTCTGTGCGCACGTATGCCTTGTTCTCTTTTTCCGCCTCTGCTCTTCCACTTGTTATCGACCTCTCCATCTCCCTCTTTCTCTCTCCCTCTCCACGCCTCTTGTCTCTGTCTTTGTTGGCGCCTTCATGTGCGCACACGCATGCACACGCACACCCATATGTGCACATAGGCAGTGCGTGTGTGTCGTCGCAACTTCGCTTATTCGCTTTCCATAATTTGAATAACTTCTCCACTTGATCTTTTGGTTGCGGTTGCTTTGCCTTCGTTTTCAAATTTTTCGTCTGCTTGTGCAACCTCACGCCGAGAGGCATCTCGCTGGTTGACCCGCCCGCCTCCTCCTCCTCTTCCCCCCACCCACCCCTCTCTCTCTCTCCTACACCCACACACCCTTGTCTCCTACTCCCTCAACCCTTCTGTCTTTGCTCACAAGGCCACGCCGTCCCTGCTTGCATCGCTCCCTCTCCCTCACACTGGTTCTCTCATTGAAGCAGTCACCCACTCCGGCGAAGGAAGCAGGCGTAATTGTTCGCTGGCCCTCGTGCTCTCTCTCTCTCTATATATATAACCGCATCTTCTGTTTTTGTGCTTCTCCTGCCTGCACGTGTGCGGGCGTCTGTCTGTGTGTCTCTCTCTCTCTGTGTACGTGTGTGCGCTTGCTCGTCTGTGTGTGTGTGTGTGTGTGTGTTTATGTTTTCAACGTAACACATCCCTCTCCACGTACACGCCACCCCCACCCAACCCTTCTTTCACCCTCTTGCCCCACACAGACACGAACACGCGCCAACCTGGAATCACGTGCGTGCCGAATAGAGGAGAACACAGCACGCGCGAGAAACTGCGAGTGAGCGCCGTTACATTCTATCTCTTTCCTCCCCCCACCCCCACCCGCCCAACTATATCCTCTCGACTTCTCGTGTGATCCGGCGGCTGTGTCTCTCGTTCGGGCACCGTTCTGCTTCGTCCACCCCCACCCCTACCCTCTCTCTCACACGCCCTCTGCTGCACCGCTGCACGTGTGCGCGTGTGTGCGTGTGTGCGTGTGCGTGCCTGTGTGCGTGTAGCGATGTGAGTCGACGAAGAATCGATATCAACGAAGCCGCAAGCGAAACGAAGGAAGAGAAAAGGGCGAGGCAGGAAAGCTAAACAGTACACAGCTCCGTTCTACAGTATAGAGGCGCACACGTCTGGAATCAAGAAAGAGGAAGGGAACGAAGGCCGACGTAGAGCAGCTTTGGTCACCATTCTCCCTCCCTCGATCTCCCGTGTGTGCGTGCGCGCGTCTTCGGCTTTTTTGTTTGCTTGCTTACATGTGCTAGTAGCCAGCTCCTCGGTTTCACCATCGCTTTTCCTCCTCCACGAAGTGGGCCTTTTTTTTCTCTCCTCGTTGTTCATCTCTTCCTGTCTCTCGGGTATTCGTCTGCTCATCAGCGTCTCTTTCTCTCTCTCTGTGTGTGTGTGTGTGTGTGTGTGTGCAAGAGAGAGAGTGAGTCCCTGTGTACTTGCGCTGTTCAGAAGGTACCCCACCACCACCTCCACCACCCCTCCTTCCCTCCCTCTCCCCCTCCCGCCTCCTTTCCTCTCTCTCTCTATCTGTGTGTCGATTCCCTATACATCGTGCTCGACATCCTTGCTGATCTCACCTGTCTGTCTTCTCTTCCCCTCGTGCACTGCTCGTTTCTCTTTTTAGTTGGTTGTTTGTGCTGCGTTTTCTTTCGCCCCTCCCCCCCTCCCTCCCTCCCTTCTCGCCCCACCCTCTTCCCCTACTATTTCGCCTGGCGGAAGGCGAAGTCGTCGTTGTGCCTGCGCCTGCATGTGCGCGTGCTCGTTGGTTTTCGTTTCGTTTGCTGTTGCTTCTCCTCAACGACTTCTCCCACCATTTCTCGCTTGACAGCCTCCCATCTCACGCTGCTCGTCGGAGAAGTGGTACGTGCTTCTCGTCGTTCTCATCGTGTGTGCTGGTCGTGGATAGGCGCGGCGTTGGTGCTCCGCACTTGTTGTCGTTGTTCTCTGCTCCATTACCCCTTTCTCTCTTTTCACTGCTTTGGCAACGCTTCTCGAATCTACTCAACAGCATCCTTTTCTTTTCTTTTCTTGTGTGCGTGTGTGTGTGCCGCCGCGGTACTCCCCGTCTCATTTCGTTACTGTTGGTTGGAGGTCCTGGCGCCCTCTTCGCAATCATCACACACACACACACACACACACACATCATAGCCCCGCTGCACGACTGCAACCGCTCGCATCTCGGTTTGCCCCCCCCCCTCCTCCTCCCCTCCCCTCCCCTCCCCCTCCTCCTCCTCCCCTCCCCTCCTCCTCCTCCCCTCCCCTCCCCCCTCCTCCCCTCCCCTCCCCCCTCCTCCTCCTCCCCTCCCCCCTCCTCCCTCTCTCTCTCTTTCTCGCTCTCTGTCTTGTTCGGTTCACTGTTGCATTTTCCGCATTTTTTCTGATCTCTTCGTTGTTCTACTCATACGGAGATTGCCAAGGTCGTGGCAGAGAGCGCACGTGAATCTTATTTGCGCGTGTGTCACACGCTTCTATTGCCGTGTTGCGTTGTTTTTCGCTCAACGCGCGTGTGCGCCTGCCCCATTAGATTGCCACACTCCGCTCAGCGCATTCAAGCAAGAAGCAACGAGCACAGAAGCGTCGAGCAGACATAGCGCTTCCCCACCATCATCACCTTCTTCCTCATCTTCTCCCGCCGCACCATCGGCAAGATGAGCATCGCAGTACCCGTGAAGAAGTCCGAGGATTCGGATCACCGCACCGGCTTCTTCGAAACACTGAAGCTGAGCTGGGTCTACACAGTCGCCGATGCCCGGCGCCGACCGCGTAATATCATCATCGGCATCGCCGCAGTGATGCTGCTCGTCTTCTTCTCGGCTGCTGTCCTCATTGGCATCTGGAAGACCCCATATATCTTGCTACGCCTGGCGGAACTAACGGTGGGTGAGATGGACATCATTCTCTACGGCGGCGGCTCGACGCTGCTGCTCAACTACACAAAGCTGAACCAGAGCCTTGCCAAGTCGCCGGTCGTCGCTGGCGCTGCGCCGCGCTGGATCGCTCGAGCCGACCTCACCTCCGAGGCGACCTATCGCGCCAGCATGCGCCACCCCGCTAGTGCACGTACTGCGAACCGCGTCACGTCGGCCAACGTCCTGCTCATCAACTCCGAGCTGGAGCAACTGGCCGGCATTGGACGCGGGTGGCCGTACCGCGAGATCGGCTTTGACGAGGCCCAAATCTTCTTCTCAGCCGCAAGCTACATCGGCGTCTCCGGCAACAAGGGCGAGCGCGTTCATCTTAGCATCAACGCGTCGTCTTTCACCAACGCCTTTGGCATCGACACCCTGTCCTTCAACATCACACGCCCCAAAAGGTGACGGACCCCGTCTCCTTCTACCTAGCGGCCTTCTTCGTACTCAACAACATCACCGAGGACTCGATACCGTTGTTCGACGTCGTATCGCTGAGCATGGCAGCGACCATGGCGGACGCGGTGGAGACGACGGCTGGCAAGTACTCGAGCGCGCTCGGCAACGTCGTCATCATGGACTGCCGGCAATTCTTGAACGTGCTGGTGGATCAGAGCTGCCTGCTTGGGCCGCAGAGTATCAGCCCGTCAGAGGGCTACTACTTCCCGACCACTGCTGAGCTGTTCAACATCTCACTCCCGTCAACGAACTCCATCGACATCCAGGACTATGCAATGATGGTGGTGGTGATGCTGGAGGGGCGGTACGACATGTACTATGCCGACACGAAGCAGCGCGGGGCAATGCTGACGGAGAAGAGCAACAAACTGATGGAAGCCGTCGGCCTCAGCTTCGACGGCACCTTGCAGTTTCCGGTGGGCACAACAATGCAGACGCTTGATACGTTCCGCACGTTGATGACGGCGGCCTGCGTGACGGTGGTCGTCGTCATTGCTGTACTCGGGTCCATCCTTATGTTCACACTGCTTCAGATCAACGCCGAGGAGCGGCAGTTCGAGCTAGCCATGATTCGCGCGCAGGGTATGCCGCGCGCGCAGATTATCGGTATTCTGGTTATGCAGACGCTCGCCTTCACCGTGCCTGGCACAGCGGTCGGTGTGCTACTCGCGTGCGCGACGAACGCGATCCTCGAGGGGATGCTGGCGAGCATCACCAAGGCGCCAGCCCGCTTGGGCAACGTGCCGATCGCTGCGATAGTGATTGGGATTCCGATGGGTCTGCTGATGCCGCTGGTGGCCACCTACAGCCCGGTTAAGAGGGCGCTGAGCAGCAGCCTGCGTGACGCGTTGGACATCTACCGCCAGGCGTACAACGAGGCGCACGTGAAGGCGATTCGGCTAGAGGAGATGGGCCTGCGCATGTGGCAGGTCTTCCTCGGCGTCTTCCTGGTCTTCGCGGGCTTCCTGGTGTACTACCTCGTGCCGCTGAGCTTCATCTTTTCCAACATGATGATGTTCTTCATCCTGCTCGACTTTGTGCTCATCTGCATGATTTCCGGGCTGTGCATGATGACGTACGTCGTCCAGGGGCCGGCGGAGGTGTTTGTGCTGTATCTGCTTCTGTGGGGCCGCGAGACACGGCTATGGACGCTCATCCGCAAGAACTTGCGCAGTCACCGCGGCCGCAACTCCAAGGCGTACATGATGTTCCTACTAAGTGTGGCGTGCCTCGTCGCATCCGGCATGATGTTCAGCATGATGTCCACCGTCTCCTCTCAGTTGGCGGAGCTGACGACCGGTGCGCCGGTGACAGTGACCTCGAAATCGTTCTGGAACCCCCTCGACCAGGCAAGCCTCGACGCGTTCATGCGTGGTGAGGGAAGCCTCTACGTCACGCAGTGGGCCTACACCTCCTTCGCGCTGCACGAGTACCCGCAGATCTCCAGCAGGACACAGGTCGGCAACCTCATCGGCAACCTCCGCACCATCGGCGTGCGGGCGGTGACGGAGTTCTTCATGGACGCCACCTACCCGGAATTCAACATCGTGAACAGCTACCGCAGCGGCTACCAGTACCCGATGAACACCTTCCACCAGCGCGACGTTATCCGCAGCATGTACGAGCACCCGCCGCACCGCAACGTGAGCAAGAAGCAGGGCATCATCGTCACTGGGTTCCCCCACGGTGTCAAGATTCCGAACGTGACGGCGAAGGAGTCGCAGGTGATTCCGATGATCATCTCCTCTGCCGCCCAGGACGAGATTGGGCTGGACGTGAACTCCGCGGCCCAGCTGCGCTTCGACTACTTTCTGAAGGACGGTGTTCAAACAATGTCCACCGTCTTCTACCTCGAGCCGCGCGCCTTCATGGACCGCATCTCCGGCTTCCTCACAGTCTCCTCGCTGCCCATCTTCTTCACCCAAGGCACCATTCTGGTGCCGACCAAGTACTTCCAGAGCCTGCTCAACCCGGCGGCACTCGACTTCGACGCGGAGCAGATGATGTCTATCACCCACCACGCCGTCCTGGAGGTGCGGCAGGCAGTGCTGTATGTGCAGCTCCGCAGCAATGTCACGACGCACGAGCGTGAGATCTTTGTGAACGCGCTCCAGACGCACACCGATACTCTCTACCACGCCATTGTTGACACCGCGGCCACCGTGGAGCAGCTCCGCTCGGTGCAGAACCTGATCATGGGCTTCTTCTACTTCACCTCGGTCATCTGCATCATTCTTTGCGCCTTCATGATGTGGACCACGTTCATCTCTAACGTGCAGCTCAATGCGTGGACCTTTGGTGTGTTGCGCTCGCTCGGTTTCCGCACCGCGCAGCTGATGCGCTGCGCCGTCTACGAGTCCCTCTGTATTGTCATCTCCGCATTTGCATTGGGGCTGGTGGTGGGCGTTGCGGTTGGCGTGACCATGGCCATCGAACTGTGCCACATCATGGTCATCCCGTTCCATTTCAGTTTCCCTTACGCGCTGGTGATCATTGTGTTCGGCATGGCGCTCGCGGCCGCCGTTGTTGGCTCCATCGCGCCGCTTCTGAGCCTGCGCAAAAAGCCGATCTCCTCTGTCCTGCGCGGCATCTAGGATGGCTGTATACATGTGTGTGTGCGTGTGTCCGCGCCATGTGTGGCCCTCTTTCATGCAATCGAGGAGCCTGCGACTCTACACTCCCTGCCTCCCAACAAAGGACGTCCTTCCTTCTGCGTTGTCGACACTGCGCTACTCTTCAAGGATCCGCCTTGGAGTACAGGATCGAGTCTTTGTGCGTGCGAGTGTACGAGAACGTCTTCCTCAGCGTGCATACGACATGCTCCGCCGCTACTGTGGCTGCTGCCCTCATCCCCCGAATTCTCCTTCGACTCTCTGGCTCTTCTCCTGATGTCTTTGCTCTTTTCGTGCAATGCAAGACCTCTGGTGCAGCGAGGGCGAGGAAGAGAAGTCGCGCAAGCGTTGCGGATCTCGAGAAGTGGGGGGGGGGGGGGGGCAGGCAGGCAGCGAGAGCCCAGAGCGATGGGGAGTGATGTTCGTGAAAGCATGATTGGGCACACACACACACACACGCGCGCGTGTGCAGAAGAAACTGGTGGCCTAGAGAGGTCAGAGCAGGCAGAAGCGCGGCGAAGTGAGGGCGGAAGGCGGTGATGGTGAAGGAGGGAGCGGACGCTGTTGCTGACACGTGCACTGGCAGCCCTCCCCAACCGTTTGAAGGGCGCTCTTTGTGTCTGTGTGTGTGTGTGTACCTGCATCTCTCCCGCTAACTTCTCCTCCGGTGCGTTGAGAGTCGTGCCGCCTTTCGCTCTTCCTCCCTCGACCGTTTCTCGCCTTCTCTCGTGCGCTGTCTTGTGCATGCGCGAATAGACGCAGGGAGTACACCTCTCACCTCCTGCGCTCTGCTGTGGCTTCCACTTATCTGTGCGTCTGCACGCTCTCGCGCCGTAGTGCAGCGCACTCCTGCTGCTGCGGCTGCTCCATTTGTTGTTACTTTCTTGGGAGATCGGGGCTTTCTTCTCTTGGTGTTTCCGTTCTCTCGTTGACGGTCCGGCGCGGCTGCGGCAACCCCCCACGACGTCCACGGCTCCGCCTTGCCTTTCCTCCATTTCTCTCTAGCTCTACTCCCACGCTACGCCCCTCACCACTCATCCTTTCCCGTGCCGCCGCCACCGCCGCTGCCGCCCTCCCCTGCACATACTTCAACCTCTGTGTAGATGAACGCATTCAAGCTGCAGCCGAAGGGCTCGTGCTGCCATATCCTCTGCAGCTCTCTCACGGAGGCGGGGGAGGGCGTTGCTACTGGAGTTCGAAAGTCAGAGAGAGAGGGAGCGCTTCGTGCGCGTCACGACACGAAATATCCGTGTCGTATTCGCGCGCGTACGACCCCCCGGTATGACGGAGCCTCATGTGCCTCCTCTTCTTGCCGTGTTTTGATCTCTCGCCCCGTCTCCCCGCGTCTTTCGCATTTCGCCGCTGCAGGAAAAAGCAACACAAACGCGAAAAGACCAGCGAAGCGAGCGATTTGGGGAGAGGGAGAGGGAGGAGGCGGCGACGGCGTCACTTCGCAACTGGGGAAGGCCGGGGGAAGGGAAGATGAGAGCGGGGTGCGCCACCGTAGACGGCTTGCGCGCTTTCGCACACCCATGAGCATCTGCGGAGCGTTGGGGGTGAGAACTGCCTTTGGATCGTTTCGTTTCTATGGGTGTGTTGCACCTCCTCAGCAATGTCTTTGTTTTGTTCTCTTCCTGCTCCACCGGGCAGCTTCTCCATTTTTGAATGCTCCTGACGGACTCAGCGGGGTCCCTTCCGGTCTTTGACGCGCGTGTACGTTGGTGTGTTTCCCTGTGTCGTTGTTGTTGACAGGTCCGAGAAAACGGTATCTTACTGCTTGTGGCTTGATATGAGGTTTGTGGCGGCGCGACTGGTAATCTCGTTTATCTTCTCCTCCGCGACTGTTTGGCGAGCCGCCACGCTCCTCTCTCAGCGGCGCGTCAACACACACACACATTTCTTTCTTCACCTCCCACCTCCCCCCCCCCCCAACCACACCACCCTTTCCCTAGCCCGACATCTACGAACTTTGTGGTGTATGCTGCGCAAGCTTGATTGTGACAGTGCCACGAGTCATCGTACACCTTCCCCCACTTCACCCCTCCTCCGTTTTATTCTTTTAGCTCTGTGTGGTCCTCGATGACGTGGGACACTGCAGTGCGTGGCGTCAGGTCCCAGTGCACTCACTCTCGGTGGGGAAACCAGGCAGCCATTCATACGATTAGGCAGAGTGTCGACCTGACTCGAGCGTATCCCAACCCACCCACCCACCCACCGGCCCTCACATAGCTTACTGGTGGGTGGGCTAAGTTTGAGGCAGTGGACGTGCTCCGATGGCTGAGCCGGCGCACTGCTGTAACGCGTGTGTCTAGGGCTGCTTCCGCACCACGATGTGGCGGCCTGTGGCAGGGCCAAGGAGCGACTGGGGAGTAAAGTGGAGGTCGACTCGTATTGAATATTCAGCGGGTGGGCCCGCTGAGGAAAAGCGAACACGCTTTTCTTTGGGGCCGCTTTCTTCAGGAGGGATCATGTCGAGCGCTACGGTGATGAGGCGCCATCCGCGACCTTTCGGTGCTCCATGAGCGAGCTCTTCTCCTGGTGCGCGTCCTCGCAGAAACGCCATCCGAGGGTCCCGCCTCTTCTTGGCAACACAGCGTCCTGTGCGCGCAGTCCTCTCTCCGATGGCTCACGCGCTCTTTCCGCCGGCAGCCGCTCCCCATCTGGCTGGCCGGAGCGCGAAGCCGAGGCAGCGCATCATCTCGCAACGGCAGGGGCGGGGCACTTTGGACGGTTGCCCCGACGGCGGGGCGGGACGGGCCGGGCAGCCCAAACGGCTCGCGGCGAAACTGGGAGTGGGCGACGGCGAGGGCGACCGCTGCAGCGCTGGCGTCGGCCATTCCGTGCCGACTTTGTTCTGCCAGGCCCGGGCAACACCGCAAATGCTCAAGGGTCTCGTGGCAGCGGTGGTCGCGCATCCACAGTGCGGCCTTGGCAGGCTCACCAACGCCGCCGATGCCGTTGAGGTGCACCGCGAGCGCTACACGCTCCACATCTCACGTCACCGCAAAAGAGGCGTCCCTGCGCAGAACGCGCACGTGGGTGATGGCGCCGCGCGTGACCACGTGTAGCAGCGGGGTAGTCCATACATGGGAAGTAGCCCCCCCCCCACACACACACACACCACCACCACCACCGTGATCACGTCGGTACCCACGGCTTGTCTGCCGGAGCCTACGCCGCACTCGCCTACCTCAAGCTGCAGGCTTGCCGGCGCTCGGCTTCCCCCATCGCGGGGGACTGGCCCGTAGCAACACGCTGAGGTGGCCGGCTTCCCTACGGTAGGCTTTCGTCTTTTGCGGAGCTGTGTGACGGTGTGCTCCTCTGCGCTCACCGTGTGCGTGCGTGTCTTTGCGCATCTGCGTTCCATCGGATGTCCGCACATTATCTTCTGCTGTCGCTTTCCGTTTCGTGTTTTTCGTGCGTGGTAATCGCTCTGCCTTTCTGTTCTTATCTTGCCGGTGCTGAACTCCGCGCTAGCGTCTTGGGCCAGGCTTTTTGGAGCTCTCCTTCTCTGTGTGTGTCTGTGTGTGTGTGTGTGTGTTCCTCACCGTGCAGTCCATCTCACGCCTCCACACTACTTCGGTGGGTGTCGCCAATCTTTTCACTCTGCCGTGATGCACATATAGACGACGCGGAAAGACCGAATAAAAAAATCGATCATGATGCGAATCGACGTGGACGCTCGCGCTCTCTCCATGCTATCTGTCCTTTCCCCTTCCGACCCCTTGCGGAGGCGTGCGTGGCCACGTGCCCACAGGTGTGCAGGCGAGCCCCCTTCTCTTCTCTCTCCTTGGTCCATTCCCGGCAGTTTTAGGTAGGAGGAAGGGGTGGATTGGAGAGAAAATGATGACATCCTGCCCCTTGTACACGACACAGCCGCGCACATGTCTGTGGGCGTTCTCGACGCCTGCCACGGGAGCGCTCGTTGTTCCCACGCGTTTCGCTTTTATGTTGTTGTTGTTGCTTTCAGTTGTGCGCCGTCTTGTTGTGTGTGTGGGTGAGGGTTCCGGCCTCTTTGCATCGGCCTCACCTGCAGACGGAGGCCACGCAGCACCGCACAGCAAAGTGGGTCGACGCCCATCTCCGTCCACCCATCTCCGCCTTCGCCGACTTCCCTCTCTCGATAATACGCACCGACATACACACGCACACTTACAAACGTGTACTGTCAGCGCATCCTTGCACGTGTGCTTTCGTGGCGCCGTCCTCTCCTAGAATGACTTCTCCCCGCCAACATTTCTGATCATCGCTGCCTTGTGTCATCACACACCCACGCACGCGCATCCACACATTTCCCCTTTCACCCCCCCCCATCCCCATTCGATTGTATGGAAGCAGTGCTGTGTCGCTCTCACGCTCTTTTCTGCCTTCTCGCCGTGCTCCCTCTGTGAGCGGATACTCATCTGCTGCTCATCAAGTGCCGGTGCCACACGCAAGCACATTCTTCTCTCGAGTCGTGCACATGCCTTGGGCCAGTATCTTGCGCTCAATGGGATGCAAATCATTCGCAGAAGCGAAACCCAGCGAAACGCATTCGCCCTCAGCTCGTCTATCCCGAAACCGCGTGACGAGACCTCCCGATCGGATGGACACGGCGCGCCGTCTGCGTCCGGCCGCGCGTGAAGAAGTCGGCCTCGACCCTGAAAACGCCGCCGGTGCGGAGAACATCAGCCCGTCCATCGCCACGGCCCGCAGCAGCAGCCGGGTTGGTGCCGTTACCCTGCATGGCGTCTGTGGCTACACCCACAACGGTGTGCCTGCGTACAGCAATGGCACCTGGAACACATGGACGTGCATGAAGAACTTCAGCGAAGGTATCTTCATGGGGTACCAGTGGCAGTGTGTCGAGTTCGCCAGGCGGTGGCTCTGGGTGACGCACCGACTGCTGCTGCCGGAGCGTAACTGCGCCTACTGCTTTTCCAGCTGCACGCACGCATACCGACTCAGGAAGGACCCATCACCCATCTCGCAGCGGGCACGTGCGGCGATGCACGGGGCTGCGGCAGAGACCGGCGCTGGCTCGCCACCGTCCTCCAAGGAAGCGAATGCCGCGGCAGAGGTGAAGCACCGTGGACCGTACACGAACAGAGACGCCTGGGAAAAGGTACCCGCCAAGTTCGTGAAGCAAGGCTCACTGGTGCCTCCGGTGGCGGACAGCTTGATTGTCTACCCGATAAGCTGGGGTAGCCCGTGGGGGCACATCGGTGTCATCACCGCCGTTGACCTGGATCGACACCGTGTCTACGTTGCTGATCAAAACCGCTACTTTCACGACTGGAACGGCAAGTCGTACAGCGCCGTCTTTCGGCTGGACTGCGACAAGGACCGATTCTACATACGCGACCACGAGAGCGAGTGCATGGGGTGGCTGACATTTCCAACCGCGGTGGAGGGGCACGACGTGTGGTGTGCAGGTGACCGGGCACCGCTGAAGGCACGCGAGCGACAGCAAGAAGCGGGGGTGTAAAGGCGAAACGAAATGAAGCGCCCTCCCCCCCCCACACACACCACCCCTCCCTTCCCTCCTCCCGGTGCGCACATATTGTGCGTCTCGTGGCGTCTGCCCTCCCCACCCCCTGCAAGCGCCTTCTTGGTCGTATCACTGCTTTGGATTTGTTTTCCACTGTCCGTGTGTATGCTTCAGCCCCCCCCCCTCCCTCCCTCCCTCACGTCTCGGTCGGTCCACACCTGCCACGCTTCGAAGGGGCAAAGAGTAGTTCAGACCGAGCCCAACCCGCCGCACGGCATGCGATGCGTCCGTGTGTGCGTGTGTGTGTGTGCGTGTGTCCACGTCATGTCTATGGCAAAGAACACTGGACATGCGCGCAAGGAAACATGCACGCGGAAGATCGACAAGTGTGCGAGCCACGCTGCCCAGCGTTCATGGTCACCGCCTTTACCCCTTGGCGGCTCTCCCTTCATCCGCCACCTCTTCTTCCCTTCACCAAACCCCGGTACACACGCACCCGCACGCGTGTAGTGGTCAACGCAGCCCCGCACAGAATCACGCAAGCGCACTTAGCCACTGCCATCGCTCGAGGTGCCCTTTCCGCCCCCTCCCCTCTTGTCTGTGGAGGTAAAGCGACCATGGTGTGCCGCACGCGCTCGCCTTGGGCCGACCCGCACAAGCTCCCCAAGCTTGCGCCACTTTCCTTGCCGCCATGTCGTGGGAGCCAGACAAAAAACACCGCTGTCAACGGAGTCGTACGGCCGACCCGCGGATGCCGAGCTCAGCGGCAGCGCTGACACAGTCGTCGTACTTGCACGCGCTCGGTGCCACACAGCAGCTGCAGCCGGAGTCGCAGCATCTGCCGAAAGCTCGCAACACGGTTGCCTCTGGCGCATCGATCAACCCAGCCATGGCGGCTGTGGCGCAGCAGAAGGCTCGGTACGCGCGTTGCCCTTATGTCCCTCCACCTGCCTTGCGCCGTAGTCGCCTCCACCTGGGCCCCACGGCGGACACCAGTGGCGTGCTTGGCGGAACACAGCGCATCGACGAGGGTCGTCGCGCCCTCACGCAGCCTGCAACGTGGTCTCTGCCGTTGCAGTCTGCTTCGGCACAGCGCCGAACGCCTGCAGGCGCGGGACCGACGACGCGTGCGGCGGTCAATGGGGATACCACATTGCACCCCCTTCCGCCACCGCCGCCGTCACTCCATCCAGTCCCTTCGCCACCGACTGAGTGGTGTCAGGCCCTCGTCGCGCTTCAAGAGCGTCAGCTGCTCTGCTGGCAGCAACTCATAGAGACCCAGCAGCTGATGACTCACCACGTTGGGCGGCTGCAGGAGGAGTTGCAGTATGTGCGCGAAGTCCTCAAGCACGGACTTGGCAAGCACTCCACGACGGAGGCGGTCGTCGCGAGCGCAGCGGATCCACGCAAGCGCTCCCGCTCGGAAGGCCATGATCATTTCGAAGCTGCAATAGTGACCAAATCTGCAGCAGCAGTGCCGACTGCCAGCGCCGCGACCTCGCAGCGGAACATGACAGTGCACGTGGTTCGTTTACTAGGAGAGAGCACCACCTCTACGCCTGCCGTCGTGCAGGACGCGGTAGCCTGTCGAGATGTCGCCCGGCCGGCAGAAGTCGCGCAAAGGTTTCCCTCGAGACCATCCGCAGAGCCGAAGGAGGCCAGCGGTGGTGGTGGCGGTGCTGCACACTCAAAAAGCACTGCTGACGCTGCCGACAGCGAGGCAGACATCTTCATGCTCTGACAAGGACTGCCCACCCTCACAAGAGACATACACGGGTGATGCTCACGCACTCCCACACACTGACCTTAGCGCGTCACGGAAACGGTGTTGTGTGTGTGTGTGTATGTGCGTGTGCGACATGCTACACCTGTCTGCTACCCCAACAGCCGCTCGTAATGAAGAACAAGCACACACATGCACACAGAAACTACCGCCCTCGCTGTCTCTCTACAGAGGCGCACGCGCGTTGGTCAGACGGCATTCCATGACCTGACGCTGTCTAAGCATGGGCAGAGAAGCGTATCACGTTGCTTCCTGTTCTTCCATGCGCCGAGCTCATGACCCTTTCGCCGCCTTTGCCGTGCTGCGCGGCTTTGCGTGGTCACCCGTCGTGTGCGTGTGTGTGTGTGTGTGCGTGTGTGTGACGCCGTGCCGCACACACATATATCGAAGTTACAAAGTCGCTCCTACGCCCTCTTTTGCACGCCCCCGCCCAACTCCACCCACACACCCCTCTGCCCCACGTGCACACACATGCACGCAGTTGCCTGCAGCGCACCCCATCCCCATCGGCAGCCGTGTTGAAACACCCATATATATACACTCAAGCGGTGAAGCAGCATCAGCAGCGGTAGCGCTTTTCACGCATAGACTCACCACCCCTTCCACGTGTGCAGACACACGCGCATAGACACATCTGACCTGTTCCCCCCCCCCCCCCGCTCTCTTCATTGCTTTCTCTCTGTTACACCAGCAGGTGAAGAGTGCACCCATCTCTCTCCGTCTATCTGTGTGTGTGTGTGTGTGGGTGTCGAGACCGGCGCGCACACACCATCCGCAGCGCACGCCTCTACGGCTCACCTTCTATTCTTCCATCTTCGATTCACCTTCACAGAGAGAGAGAGACGTTGTCGTTGTCCGAGAAGCCAGGTATCGTTTTTCAGTCATATCTCCCTCCTCCCTCCGCTTCATGGACGCCACATGGCAATCCTCTATCGACCGGACGCTGCGCTCCACAGAGGCGACGCTTGAGCAACTGCAGCATCGTCGTGACAGCTACGATCGCGCGAAGCGCCGAGTCGACGACTACCTTGGTGCGACACCGAACCGCCACGACGGCCAGCCCGCTCTAGATATGTTCGATCATGATTTGAGTCTACCACCGCCCTTGCCACAGCACCTCCGCTACCGTGTCGCGCGCGTGGCAGGCCCGTCTCCGCCAGCACCGACCTCACTGGATCCATCGACCCCCGCGCGGCGGTCACGCTTACTGTCGTCGGCAGCCGGTTGTGCGGATCCGCGGCCAACTGGCCCGTCGTCGTCACCGCTGCAGCTCGTAAATGCGCAGGTGCGAGGCGCGCTGTTGGAACTGGAGCTCGAGAAGGCGAAGCGGGCCGACAGCGTCCGTGAGCTGGCTCACCGCACCACCGCCGAGCTCTCTGAAATGCGCAGTCTCATCACGCAGCTCCAGACGGAGAACGAGGCACTGAAGAAGTCTGTGCGCGCGCTGGAGGGGCGACTCGGGTATGGGGGCAAGTCTGACAGTCCGCACAAGAGCGTAGAAAACAGTGCAGCCACGGCCGCGGATGTCGCGACCTCGATATCCTTGTCTGGTGCATTCGCCCGGCCAACGCATGCGGGCATGCTGTCTTCTGCGACCGTCAACAATGGATTTGGCCCTGCGCATGACGCAACGATGCCTGCCGGTCCCGCGGCGTCGCTCGCGGCCCGCGTGGAAGCACTCGAGGCAGGCCTCGCGCGGCAGCAGCAGCAGGCAGAGGACCGGCAGACACGCGTTGCAAGCGTGCTGCGCGATCTGGTAAAGGCGGAGGTGGGCTCCGAGGTGTCGCAGGTGCGCGCGTTGGCACGGGAAGCAGCCCGCGATAGCGCGGAAAACTTGCTGAAGCTGCGGCTCTCTGCCCTGCAGTCAAGCACCCAAGCCGATCTTCAGAAGGCGCTGCACATCGCATCGGCGAGCGAAACCGTGGCCCAGCACGCACAGCAGCAGTGCCGCGAAGCAGAGCAACGACTATCCTCCCACATGCACAAGCTGCAGGCACAGTTGTCGGAGTGGCAACGCACGCATAGCAGCGATGCGTCGGGCAGCGCCGCCGTCGCTGCGTTGGTGTCAAGTCAGCAGGAGCAGGAGCGTATTGCCACGGTGGACCGCCGCATTGCTGAGCAGCTGCGCGGCGTGCAAAGGCAGCTGCAAGAGTACCGTGCCGACGTCGAGGCGCAAGTGGACCGGCTGGCACAGCAGCATAAAGTACTCTGCGGCGTGGTGCAAGGGAAGGCTGATGCTGGTGAGTTACTAGCGGTGCGCGAGCAAGCAGAGGGGCAGCAGAGAGGTGGCAGCAGCGAGTGGATGTCGCGTGATCAGGTGACTGCTCTGCTGCGGACGCAGCTGCAGCCCCTCCACGATGAGGTGCGCAAGACACAGACCATGGCGCAAGAGAACCTTGGCGGCGCCGATGCGTGGCGACAGCAAGCTGCGATGCGCTTGGCGGCAGTCGAAGCCAGCATGAAGGCGTACGCCGCGGAAACACCGCAGGATCAGCAATGGCAAAGCTGCGCGCGTGACATACAGCAGTTGCGGACAGACATGAGCAGCGTTCAGCCCCGCGCCGCAGAGGCAGTGCGACAAGCCAAGGCGGAGCTGGCGGATGCCTGGGATGCCAAGGTGAGGCTACTGGAGGAGCGCACGCAGCAGATGCACCGAGAACGTCAGCAGCAGACCGACGCACAGCTCCGCCAGCTGCAGCAGACACTGGCGGAACAGAAGGAGGCGCTGCAGCGAGCTCGCGTGGCAGGGGAGTCCGCGGATGAGCGTCTGCGGCGGACGGAGGCGGCACTCGCTGCGGTTGAGGCAACCCTGCCACCCGCGGTGGAAGGTGTTCGGGCCAGGTGCGAGGCGCTGCAGGGACTCATTCAACAGACGTGCGTACTTCCGGTGACCCGGGTGCAGCAGGACATCGAGGAAGCGCAGCGCAAGCTGCAGGCGGCGGAGGAAGACCGGATACGGCTGAACAGCAGCTGGACGCAGCAGCTGGCGGAAGCGAGGCAGTACCACGAAGAACGCGCCCGGCACACCCGGGAGGTGCTCGAGCAGCGGCTCGCTCACCACAAAGAGCTCTATGAGGAACTCAGGACACAACAGACCCTGCAGCGGCGTGCCGCGGAGGAGCAGCATCAGCAGCTCATGGACCGTGTCCGCCAAGTTCAACAGCAACAGTATAGGGCGTCGAGCGTGGTGGCGCTGACGCCTGTGCGCGAGCCGCCTGCAGAGGGGGAGAGCACTCCTGCGCTGGCGACAGCGGCGCCGACCACCATGGTCAGCACTTCAGGCCCGGAGGAGGGCCAGCACAGCCTGCAACTGCTAGCCAGACGCCTTCAGGTTCTCGACAACCGCCTCGAGGCAGTCGAGGAGACGTGCGCTAAGGTGCCCTTCACTATCGCTGACGCAACAACGTCGGTCGCAAAACGCCTGGAAGGGCTGCAGAATCGCGTGCACGCCGAGGCAGACGACGAGAGGAAGCGGCACGATACGCTAAAGCACGACGTGGAACTGCAGTTGGGTGCGGTGTCGAGGAAGTGTTCAGAAACGGCAGCGTCCATCGACGCCCAGTCAGCACGCACGGCGCGTCAAGTGGAAGAGCTCCTTTCCCCGCTGCAACTTGTCACGCACCTTGCAGCCAACGAGTCGTGTCTTCAGCACCTCGCGCGTCGCCTGCGAGACCACCTGGAGTTGGCGCCCGAGAACACAGCTGCTTTGGCTGACGTGCGGACTCACCTCGTGGGACAGGCAAAGACGCTGGAGGTGTTGCAGGCATCGATGCACGACACGCAGCAGAGGCTCACCGGGCTCAGTGAGGTGCGCCTTGCGGATCAAGCGCCTGCCGCCGCTCCCCCTTCAAGCTCAGCGATGGAGTCTGCCGCGGCTGCAGAGGCGGCGGCTGCACGAGAGGAGATGCTAAATGTCGTTCGGAGCCTACAGGTAGCGCTTGAGGAGCAGCGTGAGCGTCAGGAGGATCTCGAAAAAGGCCTGCGTCACGTCACAGCGCAGCAGCTCACCACCATCACCACGGAGCTGGCCGAGCTCAAGCGGGTAACAGACAGCGTCCCACATGAGCTCGCCAAGCTTGCCGAACAGTGCAGCGCCCTCCAATCGGTGCAGCGGCAGCAGCTGCCGACGCTGCAGAAGTACGTGCAGGATGTCGTCGATGTGGTCGAGTCGAGCCAGTCGGCGCAGATGGACCCGATCCAGCTGCGGCTGCGCGCCGTCGAGGATCGCCACAAACATCTGCAGGCGCGAGTGGAGGAGGTCAGCGCAAGCCACGAGGCGGATGCGGCGCAGAAGGTGCAAGATCTGCACAGGAAGTTGGACCAGCAGCAGAAGGTGCACAAAGTTGTTGAGGAGCAGCTGGCAGGTTTGCGCGACGACGTGGCAGCCACACGAGCGGACGTCGACTCTCTGGCGCAGCGCATGGCTGCCGCAGAGCAGGTGGGGGAGCGCGCGACAGACCTGCACGTCGTCGCGTCACCCGCCAAAGCCGACGAAACCGCCGCAGCGGAAGCGGACAAAGCGCTCGTGGCACCCGATGCTGTGGCGGAGCTGCGCTCATACATGGAGGACATCGATGAACGACTCGCCCAACTGGAGGAGCAGGCGCACAGCTCGGTGTCTGTGACGGCAGAGATGTTGGGGGCATTTCGCGATCAACTCCAACATGTCGTTGGCCGCTTTGCGGCAGCCGCCGCGCAGTTCGCTGGAAATGCAGAGGGCAACGGAGCGAGCGGGGCAGAGAATGGTGATGCCGCAGCGACGGAGGCGGCGGTGGCGGCCACGAAGGGCGTTTCTTGCTCCATACAGCCACCCATCCACAGCCTTGAGGACGTTCTCTTATTCCTTCTTCACCAACTCCACCAGTTTCAGCACGCGCTGCGGCAGCTGCAGTCGAACACAGTGGATACGCTGGAGATACTCGAACAGCATGAGGAGAGTGTCGCGCCGCTACCAATGCTCCAGCACACTGTCGATGTGATGGCCGCCACCCTTCTGCCACTCGCGGAGCGGCTCGGTGTGGACGCTGCTGCCGTCCACGCTGTCTCGGCGCAGCCGCAGCACCGCCACCATCACCATGTCTCGCTATTCCCGCCCTCGCGCAGCAGCAGCAGCAGTAGCGGCAGCAGTGCGTCTGAGAAGTGTGAGTGGGTGCGAGGGTGACCACCTGGCACGTTTAGAGCGAAGAGAGCGGGAGGGAGGGTGGGGTAGGGGTAGCTGGTGGCGCGGAGATGACGCAATGTGTGCCAATGCCTTGATCGTTTCTCCCACCCGGCTCGCTTTCCTGGCTCGCTAGTTCTTCACCGATGTACTCTCCCTCGTGTGCTTGGGTTGTCTTGATGTTCGTGTGCATGTGTTTCGCTTGGAAAGACAGTCGCCATAAAATCCTTATCTCCCTTTCGCAACTTCTCTCTGTATCCCAGCACTGCAAAGTCCTGTAGCGGCACCGTTGACTGGACCCCTCGGACACGCTTGCGCACGAGGGCACCTATCCGTGACCACGTCGATGCCGACTAGAGAAACGTCGCTGATTCCACATCCTCCCGACCCCTCTCGACCTTCTTGGTGCCCTCCATCTTGATTCTCCTCTTTTCAAATAACACCGCCGGTTGCTTTACACCACAAAGGCCCTAATTCTGCGCAGCATCTACGCACGCAAGTCATCGTCATCTCTGGCACTGAAGGACGCTGCCGACAACCCGCACTGCGCCCTGTACATTCCGCTCTATTCCTTCATCGAAGGCACGTGTTCACGAAGATGACGGCGTCCTCCGTCGAGCTAGAGCAGCTGAAGCGACAGCTTATCGAGAGGTACGAAGAGCACATCAACGAGCAGCTCGGTTGCCGCGCCGCCGCCGCCGGTTATGACGCTGCGCCAACGCCCTCTTCCACGCCCGCATACCTTTATCAGCAGCTTCTCTGCCTGCGCGCCGGTCGCGCGTACGGGGTCGGGGTGCCGACGAACGCCTCGGAGAGGGTGCAGCTGCTAGCAGAGAGTCAGCCGCCGCCCGAGGTGATGATCATGCGACGACTGCGCAAAGCCCAGGAGGAGAGCATTCGCCTGCTAGCCGTTCGCACCGCCGCGACAGCACGAAAGTCCGCTGAGTACGATGCAGCAGTGGCACCTTCCGTGGATGATGCAACCGCTGCTGTTGGAGCACGCGAAGAAGTCGCAGCCAAGCCCTTTACCGCGGAGGAGCGGATGAAGTTGCTGTCACAGATTGCGGCGGGTAGTGCATCACCGCCCCTTTCCGAATCGGCTCCTTCGAAACTTGCCCCTGCCGCTGCTACCTCCGCTGATGATGTCGCTGCTTGCGACGAGTGCGTTGCCGAGGCTTGTGAGAATCAGAGTGAGGCTGAGAACAAAGAAGAGCGAGAAGCGGCGGAAGAGGAGGAGGAGGCACCTGCCGAGCTCGCGGCATGACAGCACCATAGATGGTGTGCGACTGAGAGGACTGCTGCGTTGTTTTTGTTTGTTTTTCGCCTTGC
Source organism: Leishmania aethiopica (assembly GCA_003992445.1). NCBI lineage: Eukaryota > Euglenozoa > Kinetoplastea > Trypanosomatida > Trypanosomatidae > Leishmania > Leishmania aethiopica. Next base: position 185,224 of record RZOE01000096.1, read on the forward strand.
CCCGGCGATGGTGTGCACCACCTCCTCTCGTCCCCTTCTGGTTGCTGCCCCGGAAGCGTTGCTCGTGACACGCACTCCTTTTTTTTGTTCCGCTTCTCTTCAGCAGCATCTCCTCCTCTCTTCAAGCATTCCTGTCGCACGGCGTTGGTGTGCATGCGGGTGTATCGGTGTTGGAGGCACGGATGTATCTTAGTTGGAACGCGATGTTCTTTAGTGCTATTACTGTTTTCTTTTTTTTTTTTCGGAGGAAGGGTGGAGTGGGAGGGGGGGGCGTTGTACCCGGCGCTGCCTGCCTGCAACACCACCTCTCATTCCCTCCGTCTCCCCGCCCTTGGAGATGAGGGTGCGAGGGGGGGGGGGGCGTTCGTGGCACCCCTTTTTTTGGCACTAACAAGATGGGTGCAACGATATGGCTGCTTTCGCAGCGACAGACAGGACGTGCGGTGGATACCTATACCGACCTGCTCGAAAACGTCCTTTCCTAGTGCCAATGGGGGGGGGGGGGTGACTGCGTACGTACGTGCCTTCGTTTCTTTCTTTTCTTTTTCAGCGAGAGCTGGGCCAATGGCCAACGGAAAGAAGAGAACTAAATCGAAAATAACAGGACCGTCTCTCCACTGTTGCCGTGCGCACTTCCGCAGGGCGTACACGGCTGTCGAGAAGGCGACGAGGCGTCCCATCGCTGCTGCCCTATACGTGTGTGCGTGCGTATGTGTGTGTGCATGTCTGCGTGCTGCCACTAGTCGCTCTCCTTGTGTAGCCGTCACAACTTTTTTCTCTCAATCCTCTTGCTCCACTACCACCACCCCCGTGATGCACACACCCTCACCCCTCGAACGTATATCTTCGTCAGCCACACTGAAGTTGGTTCGCTAGGGGACGACAGCACCTTGGCCCATAGGCAATTAGGCATACACCTTCAAACACGTACATACACTTACACGTGTGTTCTTATAAAATCAACAACAGCAGCAGCAGTACAGAAACGGAAACGCACATGCACGTCTTGCGCGCGTTCCTCTCACGTCGCCAGTCCTTCTCCTGCCGATTTTTTTTTTTCGCTTCTTCCTTTCGCTCCTCTTCTTCGACTCCCTTTGCTCTCTGCTGCCCGCTCACGCAACGACCGTTTTCCATTTTTCTCCCCCCACCTTGCTCGTACTTGGGCTCCTCTGCTCTTGTCCCTCGACTGCCACCGCGACGTCACTCGATCGCGTTCACAGTAGCGCGTGCCTGCGTGCCCTTTGTTTACGCGTTGCTCCCTTCTTCCGTTGCTGTCGGCTTGCTTTTGTTTCTTTCGCGCCCGTCTCCCTCACCTCCTTTTCTGTTTCGGTGCGTATCCTGCGCGTGCACTCGTAGAGGTTTTCGGGCTCGCGCCCTTGTTTCGTCGCCACTGCCAGGGACCTGCGTACCGTATTCATTGCGCTTTCTGGGTGTGGGTGTGCGCACGTGACAGCCCGATCTGGAGACTTCGTCCACGGCAGCAGCGCCCAACAACAGTGCCCGCTGCACCGAACAATGGGCCAGCCGAACACGAAAGACTCAAAGCGGCGCCGCGCAGGTCTGCCCAGCAGGAGTGTCAGCGGCGCCAACCGGCCCGCCTGCGTCCGGCCGACGGCGGTCAGCGACAGCGTGCTGCAGCAGGCCGGCGCAACGTCCGGAGCCACGCGCCACTCCGACCCGAGCAGCGCGCACAGCACGAGCCGAAGCTCGCTGCCGCGCCTGCCGTCGGGATCCGTCGGCGCTACTGGCGGCATGACCAGCAACGTGCCCGCTGCCACCTTCCCCATTGTGCTGCGCTACCAGGACCAGGATGTGCGTACGCTAATCGAGTCGAGGAAGCCCGTGTACGTTGCTGTGGAGGCAATGAACTGGCAGCCGCTGCCCATGACACCGAGCGCGGACTCCTTCTACGCGCTGCTTGAGCTCCCGCCCGGCAACCACAACTACCGCTTCCTTGTCAATGGGATGGAGGTGGTGGATAGCACGCAGCCGCTGACACCGGGGATGGCCTCGTCAGACGCGCCTGTCCCCCCGCAGACGCCCGTCGGTTTAGCAGTGACGCAGCCGCTGCCGAAGCCAGTTCCGGCGCGTGACGGCAAGCCGGCGAACACCATCTTCCTGAACGACGTGCTGCTGACGACAAAGGAAGACGACGACATCATGGACAATGGGGAGGGTTGGGGCCAGGAACCGATCATGTTCGAGGAGTCCCGCAAGTACCCACCGATTGTGCCACTGCACCTGCGGTACACCCCTCTCAATACCCCGCCCACGCTCGTGCGCTGCTCCCGCGACGGTCGCATGGCGGTTATGGACGCTGGCGCAGAGCACAGCTCCCGCGTGCCGCCGGAGCACCTGCCCCTGCCGCTTAGCGTCACGATCAACCACGTGTATTTCCAGCGCCGCGAGGACCACGCCGTCATGGGCGTAACGACGCGCTACTGCAACAAGTACACAACAGTGGTGTACTACTCGCACCTGCCAGCGAACCCGGTCGATCCCTTGGAGTCACTGAAGGCGTAGCTGGTGAAGCTCATCAAAGAGGATGAAAAGAGGGGTGGTGGAGTCGATGCCCGGGTATGGGTCAGTGGACGGGTGGGTGGGAGGGTGCGCGTCCCACATCCGGAGACCCCTCTCGCCCCGTGCGTGCTTTTATATGGTTGCTGTTGTTCTCCTGTTGCCTTGTCAGCTGGCCTCCGCAGCCGTGCGGACTCAGCTCGTCGGTGTTTTGTTTTTTGTCGTTTTCTCATCTTCATCGTTATGTGTCCGTAATGACTTACGTGACGGGCGAGAAGGTGGGGAAGGGGTGAGCGGAGGGCCTCTCCCCCTCCCTCTCGCCCCCCCCACCCTCCGCCTCCCCTCCTTTCCCTTTATTCCTTTCTGCCTCTCTCCCTCTCCCTTACTCCACGCCACTCTCCAAAATCCCGTTGTTTGATTGGGAGCAGAAGGAGCGGCGATGCTTACCAACGCGCACACACGCATGCACAAGCACGAGAAGGCAACCGGCACCGGAACCAGCACAGCCCACACAAATACACGGTGCCGGTACGAAAGGCGGTGAATACGGAGGTGCAGCACAGCTAGGAGGGGTGCGCCGTCTAGGAGGCGTGAAGCGGGCGCACGAAATTTACGCGACGACGCGCTCCCCCCCCCCGCCTTCGGTGTGTCAGCTCTCCCTGCCGGGTGCTCGGTGAACGCGGTGCAAGCATGGACAGTGCTGGAGAGCTCGACAGCAGTTTTACATGGGTTAACCGATGGACGGATAGAGACAGTAAGGTGAGCAACAAAAAAAAAGAAACACAGCACACACGAATGCTTCGTGGATGCTTCTCAGTACTTTGTATCCACCACCACCGCCCTTCGCCGCCTGCTGCTCCTCCCTCGCCCTGTGGCGGCTCTGCGTGCCTTCTTTTCACCTGCCCCCCCCCCCACCTACCGCTCCTCTTCCACATCGGTGCACTCGTGCAACGGCAGGAAGTGTTTCTTTTTCGCTGACAGACACACACGCGAACACAGACCTTTGCTCCCGTACGCGCGTGCAGCACCCGCAGAACGAAAGAAGGAACAGCAGATGAAGGCGCAGCTCGTGCTTGCCATCGTGGCAGCAGGAGCGGTGCTGTCGTGCTGTCTTTCTGGCCTCGTCGCCGCCTCCAGCGACGCAAGCAGTAGCATCAGCATCCCTGCTGCTGCACGGCCCTTCTCCGCCCTCGCGGCCCGGGCACGCCACACCGCTGAAGACGCTCTAGCCCCTATCGCGGCCAAAGTGCTTCCCCGCGTCCCACCCCCAGTGCTCGAGCTGGCGCCCATTTTCGCTCATGGCGCGGCGTCGCTCGTTATGGTCGGCCGTGGTGTGCGCACGCCGCCACCGTCAGTCAGCGGCGCGAAGGGCGATGAGGTGCTGCAGCACACAACGGCGAAGTTCGTCTACGCCGCTGGCGCTATCGTCGCGGAGCTCGCGCTACTCAAGCTGGTCTACCGTGAGCCTTATCGCAACCAGCGCAAAAACCGTGTCAACCGCTTCTTCGCCACAGCGGCCGGCTTCTTCCTCCTCGTGCTGCTCACCGCTCTTCCGAATGACCTGATGGACACGAGTCTCGTGTGCGTCTTCTACTTTAAGCTGTCGAGCCAGGTTTACATGCCGGCGGTAGTGTGCGGGCAACTGCTGAGCGTCTATCTGGCAGCCCTCGTGCCGGCGCTGCCACCTCTCTCGGCCGCTTACACAGCCTTTCTGGCTTACTGGGCTGACAGCTTCACGGACGGTCTCTCTGCCGCGCAGGTTCGAGAAGCATGGACAGAGCTCATCTTGGCCCTAGTGGTAATGGGTGCCTTTGCGTTCTCCGTCTCCGCCCGCCGCGGCGCCGGTGCTGCGCTGCCGTCGTCGCCACAGGAGCCGGAGAGTGATGGCGACGACTACTACGCTGAATAGGGGAACAGAGAGTTGGAGAGATGTAGCACGCGCCCCCGCATGGGTTGCGCGCACGCTCACAGAAATGGGTGGGCATGTCGTCGCGTATGCGCGTTTCCACAAATCACCGCGGCGTCTGCGTCTCTGTGAGTTGGAGAGCGCGCCTGCGTGTGTGTGTGCGCGCGCGTGTGGGTGCATTCGTGGGGGGATGTGCTTTTCCGCTACTATCGACCCACAACCCGCACGCCCCGCGAGGTGTGCGCTTCAGTAGCAAATCGTATCCTTTTCTGTTCCGTGGCGCTGTCCTCCGTCTGTGGGTGGAAAAAAAAAAAAGCGCTCTCGCTTGCGTGGAAGTGAGCACTGCCTCCCCTCCCTCTCTAGCCTGCGCGTACGTAGGTAGGCCTCGGTGGAGGAGGCAGCACTCGCACATGTGCCTTGCCGGCAATCCGCCCCGTGCCGCTAGGCCGGTCTGCGGCATCTCACCCGTGCCCACCAGCCTCTCCCCTCTTTATGTCCATCCCCTCCCGCCTCTTCAGCTGGCACCTGCACACGTGCAACTTCTCAGAAAAGGAACGCAGCGCATCATCACTCGGCGCCCTGGCATATCGACAACCCATCTACACCCCACCCCCACACCGCAGCCCCACAGACATCCCTTCTTGTCCGGTCCCGCTCGCAGCCGTGCAAGCACGGACACACCATTACCCCTACCCCCTACCTACACTATTATGCCCATGAACAAGCCCGCCTTCACCACAAATGAAGCCCGCGTGGAGCGACTGCAGGCGAACTACGACGAGGGGCTGCTACGCGAGAGTATGCCAACCGCCGACCGCGAGAAGCGCGACCTGCACCTCCTCTATGTGTCCCACGATAAGCTGATGTTCATGTTCCAAAACGCCATGGAGGGCTACAGCAGGAGTTTGAAGAACCAGAAGATGAAGGAGTACAACGAGACTTACATCAAAACCACCTCGCTGCCGTCCAAGGACCACGGCTGCAAGTCGCGCTTCCCCTTCCTATAAAATGGATATAGCACACAAAAACAAGGCGCAAGGGACGGTGCCATCGGGAGCTGTGGCACAGGTGTCCCTTGTGGGTTGAATGGGATGTCGGGAGCGGACGAGCAGGCGCAAGAGATGGAAGGTCAGGTATGCTGCAAGTATCGCGTGGGAGAGAGGTGCGCACGTCACAAAGATGGAGTCGAACGTGGATGCAGTGCGTGTAGGTCCACGTCACTTCTCACCCCCCCCCACCACCACAATCACCACAACCACTGCAACGCACACACCACAGGCGCACTCCAGCGTCCTTCCCTTCCTCCGTGTCAGCCATTACCGCGGGGCGCAAGAGCCACAAAAGCCTCGACAAACATGCCCCTGTCGCCTCTCGCTGTGGCTTCCGTTCATCCCCGCTCCTCGCCCTCTGCGCCCAGCGTGTGATGCCGCGCGCGCGCACGCTGTGCCTAATGGTGAAGAGGCAGGAGGAATGAGAACGACATCATCTATGTTGATGGCACTCGACTCCGCCTACCGCTGCTTCGTGTCTAACCGAGGTCTCTTCACGCGCTTCGCGGTGGTGGCACGTTATCTATCTTTCTGTGTTGTATGTACGGGCTACGGGTGGCTCGTCAGCATCCGCGTCAGGAATCCGTCAGCGTGGTCGGGGCGGGGTGACGAAAGGACAGAAAGAGAAAAGGTATGATACGCCTGTGGTGCATCAGCACATTACCAACGTGTGTGTGGTGGTCCGTGGAGGTGCGAGTCACCTCTTCACGCTCCTACGGCGGCTTTCCACAAACTATGGGGTTTTTCCTCTTTCCTTTTCTGTCGGCGCGTGTGCGGGTGTCCGTTCTTTGCGGTGCTTCGCCGCAGCCGTGAGTGGTGCGCCGTGTCGCCGAGGCTGGGGCGGCAAGGTGAAAGAGCGCACCCGCATGCGCGTGTTTGAGAGAGAGAAAACAGAGAAGGCACATGGAAAAGGTCGGAATGGGCGCGATCGAGGCAACGAATCCGCAAACCACAAGGCGGGACAGAAGCTTGAATACCGCATCTGCAGAGCCGCCAGCCAGGCGCTACGCATCATTCACCTCCGCGCGCAACGTCCTCACTGCCGACAGGCATGCGCGCGCGCGTGTGCATGTGTGTGTGTGCGCGCGCGGGGTGCTGCTGTCCTTTCCTCTTTGCTGATTAGTGCTTTCAGGACTGCGTCGGTGTGGCGTAGATGCGGTCTTTTCGCCAAGATCGGCCTTTGCCCCCGCCACCCGCCCTTTCTCTTGGCTGTCTGCCTCTCTCACGCACTCTCTCGAGCGCGCGTCGTCTTTTCTGTTCACTCTTGTCCCTGGGGGGCCTCTTCCCCTGGCGCAGAGAGCTGTCGCTGTCCTTTGCTTGAAAGCGAAGAAGCGCTGCCCCATACAGCTCTCCCGTGCTGAGTTGTGGAACCTTTGCGAGCCTCCCTCCCTCATGTCCGCCTCTCTCAGCTCTGCGACGACAACGTGTAGCTGGCTCTCTAGTCGCGAGCTGTCGTAGATTTGTAATCACGTGTCTGTGTGACTGTGTGCTCCCTCCGTCTGCCCTCGTCCGCTGCGCGCGCGTGTGTGCTCGCATGCCTCTCTCACTCACCTGCACTCGGCGGCAGATAACTTGCACCTCACCAAAACGGCAAAGCTGAAGACACCTTCGAGGTGAGCAGCACGCCTCCCTCCCCCTTTCCGTGACTGCCTTGCGCATGTGTGCGCGTGCATGTGTGTGTGTGTTCTAAGTGCGGCACCCATGGCCTCATTTTGTTTGTTTGTTTTCCGATGCAACGCCTGAAGACGGCTATTCCCGTCATCCTATTCCTCGATCACCTGCTTTCCCGCCCTCCTCACCACCATCAACTCTGACGCACCCGCGCGGCTCACTGACGCTTAAGCTATTCTTCTTCATTATCGCCACCTACCCGCCCGCCCCCCACTTCCCTTCACCCGATGCGTGAAACGGCAGCCGTCACCGAAATAAGAAGAAAACGAGGTGCGACGCTTTAGGGAGGGGGGTGGCGGCCACTGGAGAGTGCAGTGGGGAGGTAAACGCACGAAACGAGGGAAGACACTCGTTGCACGTTGATCTGTGAGTGAGTGCGCGTGTGTCGGCAACTTTTTGGTGTTCCTTGTTCCTTCCGAGAAGCTCGCCAGAGCTCGTGAGTTCCCGTAGCAGGCACACTGGCGCACAAAGCTGCCCATTGGACCCACTTCACCGCTAAAACGAGCAAGTGCAACGGTGCGGGGGACCACGCACACACCAGGCCAGCCGATGCCCTCGTACGAGAGCCGACACATGCTGCGAGTGCTCGACTCGCCGGAGGTGCTGGCCAAGTCCTTCATTGGCTACTGCAAGCGCCATCGCGTGACGACCCGCGGGTGGTGCCGTATCGGCTACGTGCATCGCTCCCCTCCGCAACCTACACACTCCCGCCCTGGCAACTACCTCCTGCGCGGCCTCATCGCGAATAGGGACATCGCCAAGGATGAAAACGTAGTCATGATGCCCGTCACAGCATGCCTGCATCCCGGCGCCGCTTTCCGCTGCGAACCGTTCTGGAAGTTGCTCGCACCGGAGGTGCAATCGGCTCTGAGTAGCTTGGCTTGTGCGTACAACAGCCGCATCGCCGACCGCTCCCTCATCCGGCACAACCAACTTCTCCTCGCTCTCTACATGACGTACCTCGTGCTGCTGCGGAACTACAACGCGGCACACTTGTCGGCAACACCAGGCGGCGACGCTATCGAGTACATCAACTTCATGCCGCGAAATGAAGGAAACTTTGAGCAATTCGCCGCGCACCTCGAAGGGTGGCTAGACGCACCGGAGATCTGCCGCAGCGCCCAGGCCTCGCTCGCTTCCCACTTCCAGTTGACCCAGGCCGAGGTACGCCCTGTGATCATTTACGCCCTGTGCATGATCTACAGTCGCATGGTCCCCGTGGACCACCGAGCGTGCTTGCAGTACGCCCTCCAGTCGACGCCGTTGGCCCGCGCTTGGGACGACATCGAGGCCACAGCCGCCCCCGCCGCGCTCCCAGCAGTGTCATCCTCAGGGAGTGTGGGTGACGGCAGCGTCCGCAGCGGCGGTGCGAACGCCTCGCTTGTGCGAGACCCCATCTCTTTCCTGTGCCCCGTGATTGACATGTGCAACCACAGCGACCACGAAAACGTCGCCGTCATGGTGCCCGATCGCGAGACGGCGTCCGTGACAGGGCCGGTCATTTGCCTGCGCACCCTCCGCCCGATTGCGAAGGGGGAGGAGCTCACCATGACGTACGGTGCCGCCCCTCACGAACTCAAGCTCATATGGGGAATGCAGGAAATTCTCCCGTAGCCACCTAGTGGGTAAGCAGGTGCGGGGGGGGGGGGGGGGCCAAAGGTGCTGTAGTGGTGAAGGCGAAGGGTCGATGCACTTCCCCCCCCCCCCTCCCCGTCGTCCACTCCTCTGTCAAAGTGCAAACTCGAGGGCCGTTCCTTGTTTTCTGTTTTTGCTGTTTTTTCAGCGTGTCTATTCGACCACGAGGAAGTCAACAGATGCACACGCATAGCACAGCCACAGCTCATCACCTCTGTCGCGTCACAGCTACATCCTCGTCCTCTAGGACGAACCGTCCTGCCGTCGAACCGGGGCCACGCGTCTGGCGGGCTCTTCTCCCCCTTCTTCGCCCCTCATACGCATGCGTGCTGCGCGATCGGCGCCAGACGGTCTTGAGTAGAGACTGCACGCCTTGATTCGGGCGGGCTGCGTCCACAGTCCTGCTCGAGTGCGGAAGCGGCGGCGTCTGTCGGACGGAAAGTAGAGGGTGATTCAGGCGCGCACCGGATGAGCCCGGGGCGGAAACTAGCCAGTCTCAGGTCAGGGCCCACTAAGATGCTGCACCCTGCCGCCTGTGTGCCATGCCTCTCCCTCAGTCGCTTCAGGCCGCGGCACCACATAGCGTGGCGTGGAGACTCTCCACAGTGGCATCTGGAGGAACCTATGGTATAATTGGGAGTGCGCTCGCCATGCTTTCGGTATCTGTGCCTCCTCAGCCCACCCCGGTCGGATGCAGGCGATGCTGCACGCCGCGCCAGCATGCACTTTTCGGCTGGGTGGTGCGCATCTCTTTGCTCCTTTATCGTCTATCACTCGCTCTCTGCTGGCCTCTCGATGCCTTGCTCGGATGCGATATACCATGCCGGCTGTGCATGACGGCGCCTGCGCGCAGTGCTCGCATTTAAAGATCACGGGGTCTGCTTCAGGAAGATCGTGTTGTCGGGGAGAGGCGTTTCTGGATGGCTTGCCCGCATGTGCCGCGACAGGCGGGACGGTGCCATGAATCTGTGGCCGCAGGAAGTGGGGGGGAGGGCGGCTTCCGCCCTTTTCTGCATCCGTACGCCTTTGACAGAAGTGGGTGTGCCAATGTGTGTTTAGTTCTTGATGCGTAGTGAACTGGTACAAACATCATCATGGCCGCAAGTCTCCTCGGACCTGCGCCGGCCCAGACCTCCCCGCCGACACCAGAAGTATCCACAACCGTACCCGAGGGCAGGTTGCAGGCTGCCTGGCTTCTTCACAAAGCTCAATGCCAGACCCTTGCTTCCAGCGTGGGGTGGCCAGCATCCTCAGGACTGGAACGCAGGAAGCAAAGGCGAAACGGAGCCGCACGACGAAGAGGCCTTCATCCATGACGACACAGAGAGCGAGCAAGAGAGAGAGTGAGACGCGTATGTCACGCCGACGTGCACGTGTATATGTGTGCGTGTGTGTGTGTGTCCTGGAGTGCTTACTTGCAGCGGCAGTGATGTGATGAGACGACACAGAGAGGGAGTGGGCCTCACGCGTGCGGAAGGGGTGCCACAGCACCGCGTGATGTCTCCCCCCCCCCCCGCCCCTCCACCACCCTCAGCCAATTCTCATTCTTCTCTTCCTTCCATCATGATTTTGCCGCCGCGAAGCGCAGCTGCATGCGCGGGAGATGCGTGCCACACTCGTCTGCCGGCAGGGCACCAGCCGACAGTGGATGCAGCGGCAGTCACAGGATCCGTTTGTAGCCAAGGCGCGCCAGGACGGCTACGTCGCGCGCAGCGCGTACAAACTAACACACATAGACGACCGCTTTCACCTCTTCGACCGCCAGCACACACGCATCGCGATAGACCTCGGCTGCAGTCCGGGCGGGTGGTGTCAGGTGATACGTGAGAGGGCCGGCGACCGCTGCTTCCTCCTTGGTGTCGATCTTCTGCCCATCAAGGCGCAGATCCCGAATGCCGTCATTGTGCAGGGAGACTTTACAGACGTTGCCACCCAAGAGAAGCTGGTGAAGTACCTTGCCCATCACAGCGCTACTCTCGGCAGAGGAGATGCAACGACGGCGGTGGCGTCGTCGTCCTCCTCTTGCTTTACCAAAGTGGATGTCGTCACGTCGGACATGTGCCCTAACCGAATGGGCGGTTCCCAAGATCGGCAGCGCATTGCGCAGCTGAACCTGCAAGCCATCAACGTGTGTGCACCGCTGCTACGCATTGGCGGGCACTTTGTATGCAAAGTCCTCGGGAGCCGCGCCGCCTACGAGGAGCTGTGGTGCCGCCTGTCCCGACTCTTCCTTACTGTGCACGCGTGTAAGCCGCCGGCGAGCCGCATGCACAGCGATGAGGCTTTCTTGGTGGCGCTGGACAAGCTTGCAGCGCCGCGTCCGGCCTCGTCCGCCACCCGAAGCTGCTCCTCGAGAGCGGTCATGGGCACAGCTAGTGGAGACAGCAGCGGTGGGGGTCGTTTCGGCCTGGACGACTGGCCGGGTTTCGGTCGCCCGGAACGGCGCCAGCGGCGGGGATGAGGTGCTACAGCAGAGAGCGAAAGAGGATGGAAGAAGGACTGCTACAAGAGAGCCCGCGCAATGGCAGCGCGTGTGTGCATGGAGTTGTCGCCCAGCTGAAGGACCACCTCGCCTCATCATCTGTCTCCTTTGCATGCAGTCTTGAAGACAACATGATCCGTGGGTGAGCACAACATGAAAAAAGAAAACGAAGGAGCAATCGAAAATCTGTTTTAGCGTGTGAGCGCCCGTTGCACGTCCCACACACACATACACTGGCAAGCAGAACGGCTCCACACGTCACGGACACAGATCATGAAGTCTACTTACTTCGTGTGTAGGCGCAGCATGCAGCGCTACGGCTGATTGCGTGGTGCGCGCCTCTTCCTTGACGAGCAGAGGCGCTCGGGCCCATACACAGATGCAGGCAAATTCGCACTCGAGCATGCACGCACGAACTCGCCCCCTCCCCCTCTCTCTCCACCCACCCAAATCCCCCCTCTCCTCTCCCGCCTCCCTATCTGTCATCCTTGTTTATCCCCTTTACGCAGTTGCCTCTCGAAAAAAGAGTACCGAAAAAAGAAACAAAAACCTACAACAAACAACCAGCGCAAAACTCCCTCTCCTCTGCTCTTTCTTCGCTTTCCCCTGCCACCCAATCGCTCACTCTCCGTGACCCCGCCATCCCCCTTCTCTTCGGCACTGTGGCCGCTCCTCTTTTCTCCCCTCGTGCGTTCGTCTTTCTATCTTCGTCTTCCACGTGATTTGCTTGTTTCGTCTCTTCACGCTTACCCCCTCCGCAAACGACCACGTACACTCGAACAACTTTCCATCTCTCGTCTCCACCCTTCCCGTTGCTTCTTCCTCGCTACCTTTTATTTTCCCGTCGCCCTCGCCAGCGCCCTTCCTCTCCCTCTCTCTCAACTCCTCTTCGCTTTTCCCCAACACCACCACCATCGGACTTCACTGTATCGTGAGTTACAGAGACACCACAAGCGAGAACGGACTCTCGTGCGGAGGGGAGGGGGGAAAGCACCACGCCGAACAAATATACCGGGAAAAGGCGCGACTCATAGTGTGTGAATCACGTGACTGAAGTCCGTCAGTGTTTTCTTTTTCTTCTCTGTATTTCATCGGGTCGTTTTCTCGAATATAGAGCTCCGTATTACGAGTGATATCGTGCGTTGTCGTTATTTTTCGATCTCTCTCTCTCTCTCTTGCATACCCAAAGGGTACATCAGCCTCCGTCTCTTCGCCACCCTTTCCCTGCCGCACGTACCCCTCGGCTCCTTCCATTCTTTGTCCCCGTTCTCTTGTCGTTTCACGTTTTCTTCTCCTCCCCATCCCCTCTGCTCCCGTTTTTTTTTTTTTGTTTCTCGTTCCAGCGCACGTCTCTCTCTCTCTCTGTGTGTGTGTGTGTGTGTGTGTGTGTGTGTGTGTCCCGTTCCGCACACGTCCACATAGTACTAGCCAGACGCCCAGTGCCTATACATACGGCGTTCGTGCGTGCCCACCCGCTTGCGTGTGACCACTGCCTTCCGTGAACACCCGCTCCTTGACAGAGCTCCATTCTAACGTCGACCAGCTGTAGCATTGGTGGCCTCAGCACCTCCACACCTCAGCCATGAGCGACAAGCCTCACTCGCTGCATCCGCTGTCATCGGACTCGACAAGTCAATCATTGCACTCCTCGACCAAGCCCCCCGCCACCCAGCATATGGGCGAGTTTAACAATATGCGGGACGCGAACGTTGTGGAGCCGACGGAGGTGAACCGGACAAAGTCGCGCATCGGCTCCGACCTTGGCTCTCGCATGCGCATCTACGAGTACTCCATCGAGCACAATGACGCCTTCTGGGCCGAAATTGCACGGCGCGACTTCTACTGGAAGACGACCTGGCCGGATGACCAGCACGTCAAGTCGTACAACTTCGACAAATCAAAGGGCCCCGTCTTTGTGAAGTGGTTCGAGGGCGCCGTGACGAACGTCTGCTACAACGCGTTGGACCGCCACCTGCCGGCGCACAAGGATCGCGTGTGCTTTTACTTTGAAGGCAACGACCCGAGTGTGACGGAAACGATCACGTACGGCAGCATGTACACGAGGGTGGTGGAGCTGGCGAACGTGCTGAAGCACCAGTACGGTATTACAAAGGGCGACCGCGTTGGCCTGTATCTACCCATGATCCCGTTCGCTGCAGTGGCCATGCTCGCCTGCGCCCGCATCGGTGCTGTCATCACCGTGATCTTCGGCGGCTTCTCGGCTCAGGCGCTCAGCTCACGTCTGAAGGACGCCGAGGCGAAGATGCTTATCACGGCCGACGTGTCGGCGCGGGGCACAAAGCCGATTCTTCTCAAGGACGTGGCAGACGAGGCACTGAAGGCGTGCGAGGAGGAAGGCATGTCCATCGCGTGCCTCGTCGCGGAAAACATGAGCCGTCAATCCTGCAAGATGAAGGAAGGCCGCGATACCTGGTACGGCGATGCCTTAGCGCGGCTGACGCCGGAGCAGCACGAGGAGTGCCCGGTGGAGTGGATGGACGCGGAGGATGTGCTGTTCCTGCTCTACACCTCTGGCAGCACCGGGAAACCCAAGGCCATCGTGCACACGACGGCGGGCTACATGGTGTACGCCTCCACCACCTTCATGTACAGCTTCGACTACCACATGGACGACGTGTACTTCTGCACGGCTGATATTGGCTGGATCACAGGCCACAGCTACGTCGTGTATGGTCCGATGATCCACTGCGCCACGTCGGTGCTGTTCGAGGGTGTGCCGAACTACCCCGACTACTCGCGCTGGTGGCAGCTCGTCGAGAAGTACAAGGTGTCCATCCTCTACACCGCGCCCACCGCAATCCGCTCCCTCATGCAGGCCGGCGACGACTACGTCAAGGTGGGCAACCGCAGCACCCTGCGTGTGCTGGGCTCCGTCGGCGAGCCGATCAACGTGGAGGCGTGGAAGTGGCTGCGCGATGTCTGCGGCGAGGGCCACTGCGACGTGTCGGACACGTGGTGGCAGACCGAGACGGGCGGCCACATGATTACACCGATGCCGGGCTGCACCCCCATGAAGCCCGGTAGTGCAACGCTGCCGTTCTTCGGTGTCCAGCCGGTTCTTCTCGACCCCATGAAGCTGAATGAGAAGCAGGGCCCAGCGGAGGGCCTGCTCGCCATTCGTGCGCCGTGGCCTGGTATGGCCCGCACCATCTACGGCGACCACGCACGCTTTGAGAAGACCTACTTTGACGTGGACGGGTACTACATGACAGGCGACGGTGCTCGCCGCGACTCGGACGGCTATTACTGGATCACGGGCCGCGTCGATGACGTGCTGAACGTGAGCGGGCACCGCATCGGCACCAGCGAGATCGAAGACGCCGTCAACACCCACCCGGCCGTGGTGGAGAGCGCCGTGGTCGGCTTCCCTCACAACATCAAGGGTGAGGGCATCTACGTCTTCCTCACGTTCCGCCAGGGGACGGAGGTGACGCCCGAGCTGCTGGCGGCGGTAAAGGCGACTGTGCGCAAGGTGATTGGTCCGCTGGCCACGCCGGACGTGATGCAGGTGGCTCGCGTCGGACTGCCCAAAACGCGCTCCGGCAAGATTGTGCGCCGCATCCTGCGCAAGGTATCGGGTGGGCAGTACACGGAGCTGGGCGACACCTCGACGCTGGCGAACCCCGACGTTGTTGAGGACCTCATCGCCGAGCACCAGAGGCTGTGCCCTCGCGACTAGAGGCTGTATTAGAACATCGGAGAGCGCGCGCGCAGGGGCACGCACGCGTGGTTGAAGAAAAAAGGAAAGACAGGCCGCACGGCTCTTCAAGAAAGTCAAGGGGCTGACGTCCGTTCGCCTGGCCTCGGTGCGCCTATTCTTTCCACCACCACCCCTTGGTGAGCTGCCTCTCACCTTGCAACACAAAGTGCACTCCCTTGCGCCTCCCCCTCAGTTGCAGAGTGACAGACGCCAGCCCATCCGCTTGCTGGCACAGATGCGCGTACGCCTCTCGCGCCTCATAGTTTACGGGCAAGCAGACGCGACGGTCAGCCCAAAGCCGAAAAGCATGGAGATGCGCCATCATTGGCACGCCCCATCTCCATCTCTTTCTCTTCCCTTCCACTTCGTTCTTCTTATTTTCCTCTTCCCTCTTCCCCCTCTGTGATCGGATGGCTTCATGTTTGCCATCGTACAAGAACGTGAGTCGTATGCAGTGCTCCTCGCTCCCACCCCTGCCTCGCCGCCCTTGGCAACCCCTACCCGCCCATCCTCGACTCCACTGCGCGTCTGTGTCTGTGTGCTTGTATGTGCGCATGTGTGTATGTCTCCCCAGCCCACCCTCTCCACCTCTCTCTCTCCCCCCCTCTCTCTCTTTCTGACATTCTTCCTTGCCTACACGACCGGTGCCACGTCGGTCAAAACACAAGACGAATATCTCCGCCGCAAAGAAGGTTCGCGTACGGTGCATGTGCGTGTGCGAATCTCTCGGCCGACGAGATTCCTTGTCTCCAGCGTGCCCAATTCTCTGTCATAGAGCATCATCAGTTCAACGCCCCACTCGCCCCCCTTCACACGGCCGGCCACAAGCGCCACAGCCGCGCGCCGACTCAGGCAGCTGAGAGCACGGCCCATGCCTCCAGCTCTGCCCACCACCCGCCTAACAGCCGCTCCGTCCATCATGCCGGTCGCCACCCCGTGCGCCTTTAGGGGTGGCACTCGGCCTCCCCACCACACTGGTAAGCCGTGTGAGGGCCGGGGGTGGGTGGGTGGGATGCGCGTGGGTGGTGCTGACACTCTGCACATCATGTGGATGGCACAGGCGTGTGCTCACTGTCGCGGGTCTCTCCCACGCACCGCCATCCACGACCTCACCGCCGACATCAGCAGCGATGACTCCCGCTGACCTCGCCGTGGCGTCGGCACGCGCCCGTCACCACCAGAGGTGGCTCGGCATTGGAAGGGGTGGCGGCGGCTCCACGGCCCCCCACCCCCCGCCGGGAGCAGGCGCACTGGGCCCTGACGCCACGCACGGAGAGGTGTCCCACGTCATGAGAGGGCTGCCAATGCAATGCCTTCACTAACATGCCTGCAAAGGGGCGGCGAGAAACAGCAGCCATGCCGCCAGCACATGAAAATGGTCTCTGCCACCTTCCCCCCCCACACACACACCACCTCTTTCCTGCCAACTTCCCTCACCCCACCCTCGCCTCTCCCGCTCGGTGGGTGGCTTCGACCAGCGTACAAGTATAGTCTCGCACCTGTGCGTGCACACACGCAGTACTCACAGACGAGCATTTCTCTGGGCTGCCGGAAGCGATGTCGCGCACCGCGGAGACCGTGGAGGAGCTAGCGCGCCGCTACTACCTTACGACAGCGCTTGTGGAGGAAGCGGGGCGTCTCTTTGATACTTACGCTGGAAGCGGAGATGCGCCGCCGGCGAGCAGTAACAAGGAGCCCTTTATCACGGTGCCTGGACTGCAGCAGCTTATGGTGAAGATGGGCACCCCCATGTCGCAGCATGACGTGGTAGAGCTACTCCGCTTCTTTGGCAGCGCCGCTGCTGTCGCTGTCAACGAAGAAGTTGAATTGTCGGACGGTCCTGCCAACGGCCAACAGTCTCCGGCGGGAAAGGGAACTCGTTCTCCCGTAGCGGCAACGGCACCTGCAAGTCAGCACCCTTTATCACGCCAGAGAAAAAAGAAAAGCGGTGCAACGGCGCAGAAGACCGGCGCCAAAGATGCCTTTGAATCCTCGACGAAGCTTGGCGCAGACCACAGCGCAGGCTGTGGAGCCAGTAGTGACACTGCATCTGCGAACTCATCGCCGTTGGCGGCGCCGCTACTTGTCACGGCACCTCCCTCCGCGGTCACAGCGGAGGGCATGGATTTTTCCGCCTTTGTGTATTTTCTTTTGGTGTACCCTGAACTCTCTCAACGAGCCTCGGGGATGGCGGCAACCACATCAACGACCAGCGCCGCCACACGGAGCGGTCTCCATGCCAGTATTCCAGAGCTCTTTGCGACGATCGACGCGGACGCAGATGGGGTATGGAGCGTGCACGACCTACGCCACGCCGCCGAGGTGTGCGTAATGGAAGATGATGGGCTCCTTCAGGAAGACCCCGATCTGTGTCGCTTGGCAGAAATGCACCCAGCGGAGTTCGCGGTCGCCCTTCACGAGCTGGACGTTGATGGAGACGGCGTTGTGACTTTAGACGATGTACGGCAGGCACTGTATTACTGAAAACGAGCAGGACCAGAGCGGTAGAACCGCGACGCCTCATGGCGGCGCTGCTCAACTCTTGTGTGTGTGTGTGTGCGTGTATGTGTGTGTGGGGGGGGGGAGGGGGCAGGAAGTTGGGGAGGATTGCGATGGTGGCGCAGCTCATTTTTTGTTCCTCCCCCCCCCCCTACGGGCCCGCCTCCCTACGCACACACACATGCACGTATACCTCTCTTCTTCCAGTATCACCCCTCTCCGAGATGTGGATAAATCAGATGCAAGCAAAGAGAAAGGTGCGCACGTTTTTGTTGTGTGTGTGTGCGTGTGTGTGTGTGTGTGTACGCTGCCGTGTACCTCTACGCCAGCGGGGTTGCATGCAATCGCCTTTGGTGCTTTGCGCGGCTACGCCACCGCCGCCTTACGGTGCTCTGCCCTCTCTCCCTCTCTCTCAATCTCAGGGCGGGGGGGATGTCTGCCACGGCACACACGCGCGCCGTCGCAGTCTTTAGGTGGAAAATAATGCACATTCCAAGGCAGTAGGCACCTGTTGCTGCACGCGCGCCTCCATGACCATCACAGCCCCGCCAACATGCACACGATCGAGTCTCTTCCCTGCTGCGTTTCCTTGTCATACGCGCATGCACATGCGCACGCGTATATGTACGCATGTGCATGTGTTTGCGTATATATCTATATCTATATATACTGATATCTATATATATATACATATATATATATCTATATCTATATGTATATATATATATATATATATCTATATCTATATGTATATATATATATATATAGATATATCTATATATATACACGTACGCCCCTCAGTCTTTTTGTTCGTGTCGGTGTTGTTGTGCGGCACAAGACGCGCCAACGGGACGGACAAGCGCGTGGCTGGATAAGCAGTGCGTGTAGGTGTGTGGGTGTGTGAAGAAGAGCCTTGGAAGAGGGACGAACAGTTAAGTGCAAGATAACCCCACTCCAAGGCGAACGGGCTTGGCATTAAGGTACAGGTGTTGCATCCCAGTTACAAGGCCATCGGCGTAGACAAGGCAAAGCACACGCGCACGCGCCGCTGGATCACCATGGGTGTACCGCTGCTCTTGACCTGGCTGCGGAAGCGCTTTGCTGACTGCTTCATGCCAGCCGACAGCGCGGTCACCGACTACATCCGCGAAAGCACCGACAACCTTTTTATTGATCTCAACTCCTTCTTGTATCAGGCCGCCACCATCATTACGGCGACGCACCGCTCGCTCCGCTTCAACTCGGTTGATGAGGTGGAGGATGCAGTGCTGCGCAAGCTGTTTGACCTCCTCGACGACCTCGTCGTGAACCTCGTCAGCCCAAGGCGCTGGTGTACATCGCGGTAGATGGGGTATCGCCACTGGGAAAGATGTCGCAGCAGCGTGCGCGGCGGCGTCGTGGAGCGCGCCGGCAGCCGTCTGCCTCGCCGTCTTCGCCCTTCCGCCATCACGAGCCGGCGGGCAACATCAACGACCTGTGGGACAGCAACTGCATCAGCGTCGGAACGCGCTTCATGGCCAAGGTGACGGAGGCGCTACACTTTTACGCCGTGAGCAGGACAGAACGAATCAACGCGAAGCGACTTCGCGAAGAGCGGGTCCGCGTTGACAAGGCCGACGCGTCAGTGGACTCTGCCGCCAGCGACTCCGCCGGCGCGCCGTACGTGTTTCCCTTCATCAGCATCATTGTCGACGATGTGCTGCGCCCCGGCGAGGGCGAGAACAAGATCGCCGAGTTTATCCGCCGCATCCGCGCTGATCCGAGCTACGGCCCGAACACGTCGCACGTCATCTGCAGCTCCGACACGGACGTCACCGTAACCAGTCTAATCCTGCACGAGCCACGCATCCATGTCCTGCGCTACGAGCCGCCGGTCTCGCTGGGAGGTAAGCCGCCCATGAAGCCTCAGCCACCGCCTCAGCATCACCATCATCACCGCAGCCACCACCAGCACGTGCGTTTCTCCCCCCACCCACATCTCGGCAGTGGTCCTTCGTCGCACGGGCCCCGTCGGGTCGACGGACGGAACGGCCATGCTCATCACGGCGCCCCACGCCCCTCTCCGGGCCACGGCGCCAGCGCCGCTGCGCAACCACCGCCCCCGAAAGACAGCTGGCTCTCCACCTTCTTTAGCATTCACGTCTTTCGGCAGCGGCTGCGTGAAATCCTTCACTTGTCACCAGGCAGCGACGCCGCTTCCGCCGTCGCGGGCGCCGCTGTGTCCCCGGTGGACGCCGAGGAGGCCGCCCTCACCTTTGAGCACGCCCTGCACGATGTTGTCTTCGTGTTGCTGCTCTTCGGCAACGACTTCCTGCCCACCATCGGCGGAAGCATCCAGGAGGGCACGTTGGACGCGCTGCTCTCGCTGCTGGCGACCGACTTTGTGCCGCGCGGGCGCACCTTGGTGGACCCGGCAACCAACCGCATCCAGTATGCGTCTGCCCGCTACCTGCTCAGTTGCCTGGCGGAGCTTCCAGGCAACGCAAAGAAGGGCGGAAGTGGAGGTCGTCTGCAGGTGCACAACGGCGGCTCCGACGCGCTGGACTGGGGCTTCACAGCCGAAAAAGAAGCGAAGGAGCGCGACCCCGCCTTTATCGAGCGGCAGCAGCGGCGCGAGAAGCAGCATGAGCGCATGTGCTACTGCTACTGGACGATGCTGCAGTGGGCACTGCAGTACAGCGCCGGCGTTGTGGAGCACTGGGGCTGCTACTACCCGTACGGCAGGGCACCCCCCTTGTCAAAGCTTGCCACATACTGCGGTGTGCTCACCTACAACGCACTCGGGGAGATTGCGCGACGGCGACTAGAAACGAACGCCGCCGCTGGGCGCGTCACGAGTAGCATCGATGGCGAGGTCGAAAACGCCACCGAGGAGGAGGACGATGACGACGGCATGGAGGGGCTTCCGACGTCAGCGCTGCAGGCCGGGGAGGCTAGCACTGCGGTGGTCGATGCTGCAGAGCGAGGCAAGCCGACGGATGTGATGGTGCAGCTGCTGATCCTTATCCCTCCGCGCAGTGTGGCGCTGCTGCCCACTGTCTTTCGGCATAGCTACAAGGAAGTCGAGGCGGCTGTGCAAGCACCTGTGGAGCAGCTGAACCTAGTGTCCATCGGTGCCTGGTGCGAGGAGAAGAAGCGGTCGCTTAGCGAGGAAGAGCGGACGCGCTTCACGGCGTACCAGTTCTTTGCCTCTGACGCCGACCTCGGCACCGCCGAGGCCCCGTTTCCCGCGCGAGACATCGCCTTTACCGCCTATTGGAACGGCCCTGCCGTCGAGGCGGAGTTGGCAGCGCTGCGGGTGAGCAAGAAGGCAGCAACACGTGCTGCCGCCGGCATCACCTTCACGGCCGGCGCCACGTCGTCCACGTCGGCGGCGGGACTGCAGAGCAAGGCTGCCTCCTTCTTCAGCATGGGTCGTCGGCCGACTTCCGGAACCTCAAGCAATGGCGGCGCAGCAGCACTCTTGGCAGCAATCAACATCACTAACGCACGTGCCTCGCCGCCACCGGCGCCGGCCACGGCGGAGATTGCGACGCCACTCGAAGAGACGCCTGCAAGCCCGTCGACTGAAGCAACTCCGGCACTGCAGCAGCAAAATCAGCCCGTAAAGCTGCAGCACCCAGCAGGCGACTACGTACTCTGGGTAGTCCCATGCGACGCTCTGCAAGACGCGCTGATGGTCAAGGCGCTGGGTACGATGCACGGGAACCGCTTCTGCGTGGGCAGCTACGTGCCGCTTGTGGAGCAAGACGCCGTACTCAGTCGCAGCGGTGGGCCACGGCAGGAGGTGCGGCTGCAGTTCCGCCTGGCTGTGGCCCCAATGATCACAGACACAACGTACGGGGCGCGCCTGCTGTCGGGGTACGAGGAGCCGGCGGAGGTGGGCATGCGCGAGCGGATCGCGGAGGCGAGAAAAGAGGAGGCCGACCGGGCCGATCCGTGGAAGCAGCTGGACAAGATGCAGACGCTGCGACAGGAACGCAAGCGTGCCCGCGACGTCGAGAACGAACACGCGTCTGGTGAAGGGGAGCTAGACGGCAACCTTGCTCACGCTGCACCGCCGAGCGCCGGCGGTGATGGCCAGGTGCCGCAGGAGGTAGAGCTGCAGGAGCGGCCGCCGCAACAGGTGACGGTTGACACTGTGGACTCTACAATGCAGGTGGCCGATGCGGAAGCGCTTCTGAAACTTCGCAAGGAGGAAGCGCGGCGACGGTTAACTGCCTTGAAGGCTGCTCGACAGGCCGCGCAGCAGGACGAGTGATGCACCTACCGCCGTGCTCGGAAGGCGTGCCTTGGATAGCGAACGCGAACAATCAACTCTCGCTCGCTCGCTCTCTACTTACCGCCTCCTCATCCTCCTCAGCAATTGAGTGCACCAGTCCCTACGGATTGAGCAGCAGCAAAGCAGCCACGCTCGTACACGCAGTCAAGTGGACGGGCGCGACAGTGGCGGGAGGGGTGGGCAGCGACAGAAACAGGAGGAAGAGGGGGATTAGTTGAAGCGTATCAAAGGCCTTCAGTCGATTACGGGTGCGCGCACTAGCGTACCATCCACTGTCGCCTCTGCTAGGCAAGTACGCGTGAGCATGACGGGGAGAAAGGGTGCAAGTGTTGCTGTGCGTCACACAGGAGGCAGCCAGGGCGTGTGCTGGGTGAGCCAATGGGACCGCACGTTCGACTCGCATGGGAGACGAAACAACGGTGGCGCACCACTCAAGCATGAAAGAAAAAAACTGTCGAAGGCGGGTGCACCGTCGGCACTCTGCGCAGGCACACTCGTGCACTCGCCTCACCTCCACCCCCACCCGTACGTTTGCTCGCTTGCCCTCCTCCCCCCTTCCCATGCCACTTGGCACCCGTTTCTGCTCTCCTCCTCGCCCCTGCCCGCCCGCCTGCCTACCTCTCTCTGTCCGTGCGTGAGCGTCTCAACTGCGATGTGGGCCATCACCGTGAAGGCATGCGAAGGCACACGCACATAGACGTACGCACGCGTTTCTTATTCATCTCTTCTTTCCGTGTGTGGGCGTGCGCGCGTGCGTGCGTCGCTCTTTGATTGTGTCTGTTGCCTCATCACCGCGCCGGTTGTGTGACGGTTTCCGTCGTCGCCCTTTGCCTCCCTTCATCATCTCTAATCACCTTCACCTACGCATCTCGTCTGCGCCCGCCCGCCCGCCCTACCCAACTCTCTCTCTCTCTCTCGCTGTCGCGCTGGGGGAAAAAAACAGAAGGTGCAGATACACACGACACGTTGCATCCGCTGCTCTTTGCCGCTCCCCCGCCCCCCTTTCGCTCCGCCCCGTTTGCCCCGACCGCTCTCGCGTCGCGCTTGCCTCCGTCGGCTTGCGTGTTTATGTCGTTGCGCCTTCTTCCTTGTAGCTCGGTCGACGCCTGCGATGCAGCGCTTTCGGCTGTCGCTTGTATTCACCGGCTGTGGTGCGGCGGGTGCTCGCTGGTAGCGGCAACGTCCTCATGGAGAGGGGAGGGGGGAGGCGCTGGCGCTGATTCACTGGATGTGGAATACGCATGGGGAGCTGTGGCGCGACAACGTTCTGCGCTGTGGCGAAGGGGCGCTTCGCCTCTCCCCCGCCGCTGCCACCAGCACCAGCGGTGTTTGCTTGCCCTTCGCTGATTGAGCCTACCGCTTGCTAGGCGCGGTGCTCATTGGCACGGCCCCGGCCGAGTGTCCGTCCCCTTTCCAAGAAGCGTGGTGCCTCATCGAAAGCCTGAGCAGCCGTCCGCTGAAGGGGGATACGGACGCGCGGCGAGGTGGAGGTGTGGCTGCTGCAGAGCGAGCCGCCGGGCATTTGCACGCAGGCGAACGTACGACTCTTGCGGTACAAGGTGAGCAGCTTGATCTCTCCCAGGGATGTCCCGCCAGAGTGGAGGATGGGGGCTGCACTAGATCATTCACGGCGTGGACAACATATCATGGCGCCACAGCGGGGAGGCCGTGCAGACGGCTCTGCGGCAGGTGGAGTCCCTCGCCGTGTCGCAGGGGGGTTTCCGCCGCTTAGCGAGCTCCCTGTTTACTACCAGTTCGGCACCACACCTCCGTGCAAGACGACGGCGTCGTGCGCTGCTGTACGACGGCTATTCGAGGCGCCGTGTGTCGGGGGAATGGCGGACTCGAAGCACTTCATGTTCACGACACCGAAGCGCCCCTTTGTGTACACCCTGTGCGAAGTGGACAGCGCACGTTGAAGGCGGCGCTCGTGCGCGGCTGTGCCTGTGTGTTATTCCTTACCGTTGTGTGTGTGGAAGGAGGGGGAGGGAAACTGGTGGGGCAAGCGATGGGGAGAAGGCCTGACCGTCTTTCTGCCTCACAATCTTCCCCGCTGCCCTGGGTCGCCGTTCCCCATATGTGTGTGTGTGTGTGTCTGTGTGTGTGTTATGTCAAACTCTCACCCACTCGAACTGCCACGCATAAGCCGCAAAGGACGCAAGAAGGCGAAGGAAGAGAGACGGAGGACATAGTCGCTGTCTCCGTTCTCCCTCTCTCTATGGTGACGAGGGGGGGGGGGGCAGCGGCTTGCCGCTGCCCCCGACCCCCACCCTACATGCTACGCGCTGTATCTGCCTCTCTCCCAGACCAAGAGGCGCACTGGCGGTTGTGAAGAGGAGGCGGACACATCGACCCCTCCGCCTCGTGAGTCCACGGCTCCCCGCTATACACACACATATATAGAAATGCCTCTCTCCTACCTCAACCGTAGCCATCCCCCCCCCCCCTCCCGCCCGCCCCTCATCGCCCTCTCGCTTTCTCTTGCTGTGCCCATTGACCACTTTCTGTACAAACGCCTCTCTCTCTATACATACATGGATTCCTGTGTTCAGAATGCGGCGTGTCCCTAAGGCTGCATCGTGCCCTCCCCCTCCCCCACCCCCATCTCTCCATCTTCCTCCTTTCGGCATTCGTGCGTGGCGGTGACCGCTGTCGGGAGCTCACGCTATCCTGGTTAGTCATCTTGTGGTGTCGTTTGCCTGATCGATTGTTTCCTCTGCGCGTGTCGGTGTGTAACTCCCTTCATTGTGCAGCCGGTGTGGTGGCCGCACTGTTTTTTTTTTTTTCAGCGCGGTAGTGAGTTGCATTGCTTCGGTTGTCATCCTTCGTGACCCTGCCCCTCCCCACCACCACCAGAGCTCCCCATCTAGCTCTTCTGTAGGTACGTTTGTGGGTGGGCGGTTGCGCCAATAGACGTCCACACGTACAGGCACGGCGGTATACTTGTCTTTTGCCTGCCTCCATCTTATACACGCATCGGACCCATTCACCTCTGCGCTCAGCTCGCTGCTGCCGGTGTGGCACCGCCGCCATCGTCGCCGCCATGCCTCTGTACAGCATCACGATATGCCCATTGAAGCTCACTGCGTACTTCTGCCGCCAGGGCTCCGTGTATGTGGTGGTGATCTCGCGCAAAGGGCTCGAGATCGCCACGAACCCGTCGACCTGCAACGGCAACAACGAGGTCATCTTCTGCGACGCCGAAGGCCTCAGCAGCGCGAGGCCGTTTGAGCTGTCCTTCAACTCACCAAAGGACCGGCGAATACTGACCTTTGGCATTTACGACTTCACCAACCGCAAGAACGCCGCCAAGCTCACGGGGTTCGAGATTCCGCTGGCGGGCATGTGCAGCGTGCTTGCTGGTGAGTCCATGTGTGAGAAGAAGGGTATCTCGTTCCGCGTTTCCGGCCAGTCGGGGCGCCTCGACATCATCTTTCGCATGCACCCCGTTGGCACACCGGTCCCGCAGTTGCGTGCGGCGCAGACAAACGAGTCCATACCCGGAGTGGCGACCGATGCGCTGGGTGCCGCTTCCCATCGCAGTGCGGCCGCCGTCTCACTCGGGTCCGGTGGCGTCGGCGACGCCGGCGCTGGATCGGCCAGGTCCACCCGACTGCCGGAGCATGCGCTGCAGGCCCTCATACGTGAGGGAATCATCTCGAACGACCTGGACGGGGTGGAGATGGACCTTGACCTGGCGAATGAGATCGCCGTGCGCACCTCCATCCTCTTCCCCAGCCGCAACGACCTCGAAGACCAGATTCGCACGCTAACGCGAGAGATCCAGAAGCTCGAGTACGATGTGCAGTACGCCGCGAAGGACAAGGTCGTCGCCGGCTCTGCCGCGTCCACCGCGCTACGGAACGAGATTAACTACTGGAAGGAGAAGGTGAAGGAGATCGACGACAAGTCCGCGCACGATGCCGGCATCGCGCAGAGTACAGAAGAGCCGGAACTGCAGCCGGCCATCTCGCAGGAATACATTGCTGGAATCGAGGCGCAGCTGGCGGCGAAGCAACTCGAGATGCGCAGCCTCGAAGCGCAGCAGAGTCACCGCGACGTCACGGAGGACGCGATGAGGCTCTTGGACCAGATCGATCACTTGCAGACGATGTTGGTGGAGCTGAAGAGTGAGGGGGGCGCGCCAGCAACGCTGAAGACGAAGGATTATGACATTGCCGAGAACGGCGACCGCTGGGACAAGCTGGCCGCCAGGCTGTACGATGCCGAGAGCATGACGGAGCAGCTCAAGCAGACGGTGATGGCGCTGAACCGCGTGCAGTACGAGCCCTACCTTGCTGGCGTGGAGGCTGGGTTCATGCACACTGTGCCAAAGGAGTTGGAGTTTGTGATGCAAAACCAGCGCACGCCAGGCAACCTGCCGCCCCAGATCAGCAGCTCTACGTCATTGGCGGCGGCTCCACCGACCGGCCAACTCGCTCGAGGCGACGCGAAGGGAGACATACTAGACGACTTGTTTGGCGCAACTCCGATGCAGGTGCAGCCGGCTGCCGCGCCGGAAAAAACGGCCGCTTTTCCTTCCCAGTCCCTCTCGTGCGCGGCATACGAGCCTCCCAAGGCGGCGCAAGTCACGCCTGTTTGGGCGCCGTCAGCTGGCGGTTCTGCACCCAACTCGTCCCCTGCTCCACAGCCGTCGCAGTCCATGCCTGCTGCATCCGGTGCCCCAGAAACTTCGCTGCCGCAACCAGCGGCAGCGGGCCCCGCGGAAGCCCATCCTGCGCCAATCTCTCTGACAAAACCGACAGTGAGCGCGCCGCCAGCACCGCCCACGCCAGTTGCTCAGCTCGGCCCCACGGCTGCGGCGCCGCAGTTGGAGGCGGCCGAGCCGAATGTGTTGCCTGCGCACGACTCGCCCAGCCAGGGCTTCCCCGCCGCCACGCCGGTGCCGAATGCGTCCTCCCTGGGCGCAGAGGGAGAAGTGCCCGAGACCCGTGTGACCCACCGAAGCTCTGGCATGACAAGCGCAGCTGCATCTCCGGCGGCGGCACCAGCGAATGTTGCACCGCCTTCACTGGAAGTGCCAATGCAAACACCACCGTCGAACTCACTAGGTGTCACTCAGAGCAGCCTTGAAACACCAGCGGCGCCGCTTCTGCAACCACAGCCGCAAAACGCACCCCCAGCTCAGCAACAGCAGCCCCCGCAGCCAAGCTACGGCGCCACGATTGCCGAGACGACTTCCTACCAGGGGCAAGACGCCGGGCAGCGGCCAGGCTACCCACCCCAGCAGCAACCGCAGCAGCAGCAGCAACAGGGGCCACCAGTGCCGCCCTTCGAGCGCCGTCCACCGTCACTGGAGGAGATCCCGTACACTGGCTTCTACGGCATTCCACTCATGGCCCGTGGCTGCCCTATCGACATCTATCTTGACGGCAAGAACCCAACGCGTGGCACGGAACTGACCTTCATCAACAACGCCGACTATCAAATCATGATCGGCGGTGTGGAGCTGAAGCAGGAGGACATCTTCTCCCCTGACCCGAATAGCGCCAAGACGATTCCGACACAACGGTGGCCGCAGCACATCTGGGTACCGGGTGGCGGCAGCCGGCAGAGTTGCACCATCGCCCTTCACCCGTCCTTCCCCCGTGGGTCGTCCATCATGGCGCTCGTCATTGTGTACGTCTTCAACGAAGGACACTACACTCCGTTCACAGCGCGCTTCACCATCTAATGCGCCGGCGCGCGCCCCGTTTCTCTGCCTGGAGAGTACGTCTGGAGAAAGATGCAGGGGCGTGTGAGTACGTCGATAGTGAATGATGAAGGCTGAGATGTGCGTGTCAGTATCTAAAGCAGCAGGCCTCCCCTTCTTCTCTCTATGCCTGTGTGTGTGTGTGTGCGTGTGCGTGCGTCGATGGGTGTTTGTGCGGGTGTGCCCTTTTCTCTTTCCGTGTTGACATGCACTTTACTTTGGTTGGTGTGGCGGCCGAAGCGGGTGGAGGATGTCCGTGTTAGTCTCGGTGTGCTCTTCCCTTGCGCCGTTCATGTGTTCGTATCGAGCGTTGTAGTTGCTCCCGCCTGTCAGCCGATGGCGCCCCATTTCATTGACTTGATTTATTTTCTATTTGCTTGACGGTGGCTCTGTCTGAGGCGTCTCCGCTTTCGCTTGTTTCTCTTCGATACTGCCGCCTCGGTGTACATATCTCCGTCAGTCGGTGCGTGCGTACGTGCGTGTCTGCATACACATGGGTGGGCGGGCCAGTGACTCGGTGTGTGCTCCGTATTATAGCGACTGTCCGCGAGAGTGCATAGTGCAGGAACTCACTAATGAAACGAAAACGTCACTGGCAGTGACCCCCGCCCCCCCCCCCGCCCACCCACACACACACCACCCTCTCTCTCTCCTATCGCGCTGCTTCTCTTCCTTTCAGTTCGAATCGTTGCAGTTCCGCCTCTCTCCCTCTCCCTCTGTGCTTGTGTTCGCTTCGCTTGGTTCCTCTTGCCATTCGTATTCGTGTTAGAGCAGTGCAACGATGTTCATCCGCGTGTCGGGGGGGGGGGGGGGGGGCGGTGCGAGAGCGCGTGCATCTGAGTGAGAGCCACGGCGGCTAGCGCATGACCGCGTCTGGCCTTTAGCTCTTTCCTTCCTCTCCCTGTGGTCCCTGATGACATGTGACACCTCTCCGTGCGTGGCGTCAGGGCCCAGTGCGCCTGCTCCCGGCGGGGGTGGGGGGCCGTGGAGCCGCCGCCACCCCTTCCAATGCCGAGCCACCTCTGGTGGTGACGGGCGCGTGCCGACGCCACGGCGAGGTCAGCGGGAGTCATCGCTGCTGATGTCGGCGGTGAGGTCGTGGATGGCGGTGCGTGGGAGAGACCCGCGACAGTGAGCACACGCCTGTGCCATCCACATGATGTGCAGAGTGTCAGCACCACCCACGCGCATCCCACCCACCCACCCCCGGCCCTCACACGGCTTACCAGTGTGGTGGGGAGGCCGAGTGCCACCCCTAAAGGCGCACGGGGTGGCGACCGGCATGATGGACGGAGCGGCTGTCAGGCGGGTGGTGGGCAGAGGTGGAGGCATGGGCCGTGCTCTCAGCTGCCTGAGTCGGCGCGTGGCTGTGGCGCTTGTGGCCGGCCGTGTGAAGGGGGGCGAGTGGGGCGTTGAACTGATGATGCTCTATGGCAGAGAAACGGACACACGGAGTATGAAAACGTCTCTTGCTGTGCTCTTGGGCTTTTCCTTCTTTTTTGTGCGTGTTTTCCTTTACCTTCTCCACTGGTCGTCTCCCCGCCACTCGAGTGCTGATGAGGAATGCGCACGTTGCTCCCGACCGGATGGCACAGAGAGGGACACGGTTGTGTGTGTGTGCTGCATGGTGCGGTGCATGAAACAAGGCGCAAAGAAGGTGTACTACTTCTGTGAGCTGCGATGGCTCACCTGTGCGTGGCCGCCGCCGAAGTGGATCGTGTGCAGCAACCAGAACGTTTTAGCGTGACTCAGTGATGCACCGAAAAATGCTTCACCAAGTGGGCTAGTGCTTCCCGTAATGCTATATAGCTGGGCTAGTGGATCCTCAGCCCCGGTCAGCATTGCTCTGGTTTTCAGCTCTTACACTCGCGTACACATCTTTACATCGGATTGCCTGCTTGCACTTTTTCTCACACAGCCACATCCCTTCCCCCAACAGCGCACACTCTCGCCCTCCCACGCGCCGTTAGAGGCTGCCGCATCATACTACTTGCGTCGCCTCTTGCTGCGCATCCTTGTCAGCGGCGGCGGCAAGATCATTGAAGCACACCATACTGGGGAACACGGTGCGTGCAAAGGACAGCGAAGGCAGCAGATGCGCAAGGAGCCGCTGCGAGTTGGTTTTCTCGGCGCGTCTACTGTCGCGCACAAAGCGTGGTTGGCCATCCACCGCGCGGGCCACCGCGTGACCTGCATTGGATGCCGAGACGCCGGCAAAGGGCAGGAGCTCGCTGTGCGCCTGAAAAAGGACATAGAGGCCGACAACGCAACGAAGAAGGCGGCAGATGCCGGAGCGCAGCAGCCGTTTGCGGCGCCCAGCATCGGCTCCTACATGGATGTCGTGCGAGCCGACAACGTGGATGTCGTGTACATCTCGCTGCCTACGTCAAAGCGGCCGGCGTGGATTCGAGTGTGTGCGGAGTACGGTAAGCACGTCGTAGGCGAGAAGCCAGCCGCCGCCTCCGCCGCAGAGCTAGTCGAGTGTCTGCGTGATATGGCCTCAAACCGCCTTCTCTTTATGGACGGGACCGCCCTCTCCCACAGCCAGCGGCTGCAAGATGTGTGCCGCGCAGTCGCCCAACTCGGTGGACCGGTGCACATCAACGCGCACATGTCCTACCCGGCGTCGCCGACCTTCATGGCGAGCGACATCCGCCTTCAGCCACTGCTGGAGCCGCACGGCGCGCTCGGCGACTTGGGGTGGTACTGCATCCGCTGGATTCTGCATATCGTCGACTTTGTGCTCCCAACAGGTGTAGGGGGCCGTGTGACGGAGTGCGATGCGCTGCGGGATGAGGAGGAAGACAGCAGCGGCGCTGCCACTGGCACGACTACCAGCGCGCGCCTAGCCGGCGCACCAGCGGTAGCGGTAGTGGCGGCGTCAGAGCGGAGACAGCCTAAAACACCGGTGCCCGCCGCCATCACAGGATTTGAAGGGAATCTGGAGTTTACCATCCCGGCACCTACATCAAGCGATGTCGCGCCGGCCGCAGTAGCGGAAGCGGCGGCGACAGTGACGGCCTCCTTTCGGTGCAGCTTTCACGACTGCCACGACCAAACAGTCGACATCTTCTGCCGCGACGGCACCGTGACTGTGCTCGGGGCCATCAACCCCACGGCAGAGGACAGGCCGCGCTTTGTGGCGCAGCGTCACAAAGTGGCGGCAGCGTCAGCGACTGCAGCGCTAGAACAAAGTAGTGCAGCGGACGCCACCGAGGCGTTTCAGGTTTATGAGCGGTTGGAGGAGAGAAACGATGTCGTGTACTCGACCACACCGGCGGAGACAGACGGTGCGCAGCAGATGGAGCAGCTGTGGCGCGATGTCGCCGACAGCGTGATGCGTCTCGGCAAGGGTGAGCCGCTCATCGCCGACCCCGATCTTGCAAAAAAGTGGTCGACTTTCGCGTATGTGACACAAGTGGTAATGGACCGCGCGCTAGAGGCTGCCGGGCAGCACGCGCCGGCTGCCACCACCTCATCTGCAGACGCATAAGAGCCGCGTGCGAAACAGTCCACATCTTCCCCGCAACGACGCCGCTGTCCTCGAGGTACTTTTCTTTCATAATCCGTGTGCCCAATTCTCTGCCATAGAGCATCATCAGTTCAACGCCCCACTCGCCCCCCTTCACACGGCCGGCCACAAGCGCCACAGCCACGCGCCGACTCAGGCAGCTGAGAGCACGGCCCATGCCTCCAGCTCTGCCCACCACCCGCCTGACAGCCGCTCCGTCCATCATGCCGGTCGCCACCCCGTGCGCCTTTAGGGGTGGCACTCGGCCTCCCCACCACACTGGTAAGCCGTGTGAGGGCCGGGGGTGGGTGGGTGGGATGCGCGTGGGTGGTGCTGACACTCTGCACATCATGTGGATGGCACAGGCGTGTGCTCACTGTCGCGGGTCTCTCCCACGCACCGCCATCCACGACCTCACCGCCGACATCAGCAGCGATGACTCCCGCTGACCTCGCCGTGGCGTCGGCACGCGCCCGTCACCACCAGAGGTGGCTCGGCATTGGAAGGGGTGGCGGCGGCTCCACGGCCCCCACCCCCCGCCGGGAGCAGGCGCACTGGGCCCCCAAAGGCGTTTGGGGGCCTGGCCCAAACGGCCACTGGGCCGCCTTCGCCACCCGACCCCTATATAGGGGGGCCGCGAAGCCCCCCCCCCCCCACACACACACACTCGAGAGCCCCACCGGGCAGCCAGCGGCGAACACGAAAGCGAAAGCCAGCAACGGCGCAGCACCGCCCAACGGAAAACCCAGAAGGCAGCCCCACGAAGCCAACAGCCCGAAGCGAGGCGGCACCAGCGACACGGCGCAGGGCAATCGTTTTCCCGAGACCCG
This sequence comes from Leishmania aethiopica, assembly GCA_003992445.1. Taxonomy (NCBI): domain Eukaryota; phylum Euglenozoa; class Kinetoplastea; order Trypanosomatida; family Trypanosomatidae; genus Leishmania; species Leishmania aethiopica. The sequence goes on from RZOE01000096.1 coordinate 217,040, forward strand.
AGAAACCGATTGTTGATCGAAGCTCCACTTTCCCTCATTTTTCACGCGCAGAAATGCTAGTCGCCCCCTGCATAGCTGAAGCCCGAGCACGGCAGACAGTTCACAGCTGTGCCGTCAGCACCTTTTATTGCGACTTTCACCTGCCGGTTCCTTGAAGCCGCCCACATTATTCACTGCATCCTTTTTCGTCTCCCCTTTTCTGCCCTCTGAAGGCATGGGGCACCGCAGGGCGCGGCTTCGGCGTCCAGTTGTGAGTGTGTGGGGAAGCCAGGCAGTCCTCCCCTCCCCCTATCCCTGCCGATGCTGAGGAACTCCTGACGGCAGCAGGCTCAAGCACCTACGACATACCGAGGTAAGAGCGATGTATCGCTGCCGATGCAGGCGGTCCGGTCCTGGATGGCGGTGCGTGAAAGCGACCTGCAGCAGTGAACACGCCTGGGCCATTCCTGTGATAGGCAGAGTTTCAGCGTGACTCGAACGTATTCCAACCCCTGGCCCCCACACGGCTTACCAGTGTGGTGGGGAGGCTGAGTGCCACCCCTAAGAACGCACTAGGTGACGACTTGCATGATGGCAGCCACTGCGAGGCGATCTGCAAGGTGGGTGGGCAGAGTTTGAGGCATGGGCCGTGCTCTCACATGACTGAGTCGGCGTTTAGCTGTGGCGCTTGTGTCTACGGCTGCTTCGCACCGCGCGATGTGCCTGTGTGGCTGCCTGGGCCTTGTGGTTTTGAGCTCATGTTGTCTGGCGCATGATGAGCGCGCTGAAAAAAAGTCCCTTTTTCTACTTCTGCTGGCAGAATCTGCCATCTCGGTGCGGGTCATCAAGCAATTAAACCACCAAAAAATTCCTCCATGCCAGCATACAGGCAAACACAGTCCGGAAATCATGTCCTCCGATACCATCCGAGTTGGGTTCCTCGGAGCCTCAACGATCGCGCACAAGGTGTGGGCGGCCATCGAAGCGGCTGGAAACATGCAGGTCACTCTCGTCGGCAGTCGATCCGTGGAGGTGGCGCAGAAATTCGTTGATGAGTGCACCGAAAATCTTCATATCAGCGAAGAACGCAAGGCTGCAGCCGCCACCTACGACGAAGTTGTCGGTAGCTCTAACGTTGACGTTGTGTACATGTCCATTCCTGTCACCACCAGGCACGAGTGGGTGATGAAGTGCGCTGAGAACAATAAGCACGTTGTTGGCGAGAAGCCCCCAGCTTCTACGCCGGAGCAGCTGCAGTCGTGGATTGAGGCACTCAGCGCGAAGGGCCTGCTATACATGGATGGAACAATGTTCTCTCACGGACCGTACGTGAAGAAAGTGGTCGAGTGCCTCCCCGAGATCGGTGACATCCGTCGCATGACGTTTATCTTTTCTTTTCGCGCCTCGCCGGAGAGGCTACAGAATGATATCCGCTGCAACCCAAATCTAGAGCCGCTCGGCGCGCTCGGTGACATTGGCTGGTACGGCATCCGCTCCTTTCTACACATGGTCGACTTTACCATGCCCACCACTGTTTCCGGTCGCATTCTCGAGGAACTGCCGAACGGCGCTGTTACCTCCTTCAAAGGAGAGCTCACTTTCCCTGGTGCCAAGCCGGACGCGAACATCTACGCGTACGTCTACTGCAGCTTCTTGAGCTCACTCCAGCAAAGCTTTATTGTTTCAGGGACGAAAGGGCGCATTGTTGCCGAGCAGCTGGCGAGCCCGCTCACTGATGCCGGTGCGGCGTGCTTTACGATTGTGAAGCCCACGTTCTCCGGCCCTGATCCAAACACGGACGTCACCGTTGTGCAAACCGTGGCAACCGTCCAGGTTCCCGAGGAAACGGGGCACATGCAGGAGACGCAGATGTGGCGTGATGTTCGCGACTGTCTCAGGAAGGACGAAAGCGGCCGGCTGATTGCCGAGGAGGATGCCGTGCGCGAGTGGGCCCGCAAGTCATGGATGACGCACTGCATCGCGGCCAAGTTGATGGAGTCCGCACGCTCGTAGCTGTGACAGCTCTGTTGCCCTTGTCTGGCAATATGACAAATATGGGCATGCTGCGTGTGGCTTGACAGTGCTTTACAGCAGGCAGAGGGTTGCTTTCTGTGCACTCCTCACCCCTCGTGGAAAATATTCGGCGCTGCACACGCGCACATCGACACTGAAGGTATCTTACATGTTTGTTTCTCAAGTGTCTCTCGAGTCAACTTCACGAAAAACACTCATGGAAAGCGTATACGAGCCTACTTGGCTTTACTGCTTCGGTACTTTGGTTTAGCACCTACCGAACTACCCCTTTTTATGAATCTTTCGTCGTCTCATCTCTTTCTCTCTCAGCTGTTATTCCCATCACGTGAATTGTAGAACCTCAGTGCTACAGAAAAAAGGGCATGAAAAGGAAAAGAGCTGTACCAGTATTTCCCTGAGTAGGATCGTCATGTGCAATGCTCTCTGCATTCATTGATTCACGAATCCGACTTGACCCAACCCTGTCACGTGCACTGAGTAGAATGGAGACAATGATTACTTTGGTGCTTCAGGGGCTGCTAAACTCGCTGCTCAGCCGCAATTTCTTCTAGGTTGCTTCGCTCTTTTTTTTTTTTCAGCCCTCCTTTCGTTTCCACAGCTTCAATGATGGCTTCGCGCACACGTTTGGATACTTCCTCCGGTACACCAGTACGTTGTCTAACTGCGCACACACTTGGTGCGTCAGCACTTCCTCAGATCAAAAGTGACGCTGTGACCTTCTACTTTCACGAAGCATGCGGTGCTCCAAAAAGTTATTGGAGTCGCTGACGACGGAGAAAGCGAGGCACGCAACATGCACTCGGTGCATGTAGAACTCCTTGTAAGAGGGAGCAGATGACGTCACTGCAAAAGCGTCTTGTACTTTCCTCTTAGGGTCTGAGCTGATGTGCCTTTTACCCGCTTCAAACGGAATGAAAAATGAAACAGGATGGTAATCTCGACTCTCTCGCTCATCTTTCTTGAAAATAGAGGCATGACAGCCAGTAGCAGCTCCGTTCTCAATGCGAAGCCAGTGGTGGATAGCACTCATCCCGCTCTTACCTGCAGTAGCTACATAGATGTCGTATTGCATGGGTACTCCGTTCCTTCATCTCTTTCTCTCCCTCTACCCTTGTGCATATTTCTTGTTCTTGTGTGCGTAAGGCAGCGTCCGTGCGCGCTAAGGGCGCACTCTCGGTCACTGTGCATTGCCTCTGTCAAGGCATCCACTTGTTGTTGTTGGCTTACGATCTACACAATCAACCTCCTTCCTTTCGCAGTGTGGAAGTGTGATGAGCGCGCCCACGGCATCTGCGATGCGGCTGGTGATGGACTCGTCTGCATCAGACAATGGCAACAAGAGCAGCGTTATGCAAACACCTGCCCCACCCACTGGCACGACGCTGTTTCTTCGCGAGGAAGGCAGCCGCACCTTTGTCCCTGTGTATCATCAATCGAGCGTGACGCTCCGCGATTTGGCCGAGGAGTTCAACATTAGCAGCGTTCTCGAGTGCGACGCGCACGGAAACGTTCAGCCACGCGCGGTAGCTTTTGACTCTCCATCGGACGTCTTGCACAGTGGGCGGCACTACATCGCTCGGCGAGATGCGCGGGCCGAGGCCGGCAACAGCTACGTCACCTTCCGCGGCAAGATTCTCGTGAAGGAGTACGAACTAGAGCATCCGACCCCGCCTGCAAGCCGGAACATAGAGACACCGACGATAGCAGGTGATGGCTTAGAAAGCGCCTCCCTCGCACACGAGACCCATTCTGCCCCAGCTGCCACTCCCTTCCCAGACAAGCGCAGTGTGCGGCAGGCAATGGCGAGGAACGAGGAAAGCTATGCAGCCAGCGGGCTTGCCTCATGCACGCCTGCGCTGCGGCAGGACTACAACGAAGAGGACAGATCGAGCATCTCGCGAACTCTAGCGCTATCGTCGGAGCGTAAGCGTCCGAGAGAAGACGCTAGCAGGACAGGTGCAGAGGGCTCTGCGGCGAGCGAAGGGAGTCAGCAGCGTTCCCAGGCACAGCGGACGGAAGAGCCACAGCTTTCCTCGGCTACTCTACCCGGCAATGAGAGTGTTTTGCAGGACTGCACGAATGGTGCATGTGTGCCTCTAACGCTGTCAGGGAAGTTGAGCAACGTGCAGAGCAGCTCTGAAGCTGCAAGGGAAGATATATCAGTTGATGAGCCAGCTGAACGCTCGCTGCGGTTTATCCCCTTCGCAGAGACAGCCTCCGATGGTAGTGAGACGTATGTCACGCTGGAGGATCTGCAGAGACTGTGCCAAGAAGCTGCCACTCAAGACGAGGAGTTCCAGAAGAGGCACAAGGCCGCCACAGACATCTTAGAGAGCGCTCGGCGCGTCCTCTTCACGACTGGTGAAGTGGACTAAAAGGCTGGATGCGTGTGTGCCTTCCTTCGAGAGAGCGCTGAGGTCCTTTGCCTCTTGTTCTACCCCTGGTAGGAGACGGCGGCGCGTGCTTCTTATGAGACAGGGCATATGTAATTTTTGGCTGCGGGTTATAGTTGTCGGTGGTGAAGCAGCACGTCCGTGGCGATCGTGATAGGTGCACTCCCCTGGGTGGCCGTGTACAAATAGACTGTCTCTTCTTTTCCGCGGCTTCTCCTAGAGTGTGCCTCTACGTGCCGCAATCTTGTCGTGATTTCTTTTAGCTTTGCCCTGGTGGTACTCCTCTTCTCCATGCTAGATGCAACGACGACAACAACACAGCAAGGATGAAGGGAGCCCCCCCCCACACACCCCACACACTTTTTTTGTTGCTGTTCGGATACGACGAAGCGCCGCCAAGACTCAGATAGGGTGCGTTGAGCGACTGCATGGGGGGAGCTCGCAGTGTTCCGCTTATGCTCCCTGTTCGACGGTGCTTTGAATGTCGCGACAACACAGGAAACTCCAGCTCCCATGACTTAGCCTCTCCTCCTTGTGCCTGTAACCCTCTCTTCTCTCTCTTTCCCTGTTGATCACTGAGCTCTGCAAGCAACGGGGGGCGTCGTCCTTGCACACGGCAGCTACCCATTATTCAGGGGGGCTCGCGCCACTCGTGTAGCGTTTTTGTGTTCCTCGACAGCGGACTGTTGGCCGACGTGCGTTGTAGCGTGTGCACGTGGGGGTGGCACAAACAGCACCCGAATGCGCGTCTAGCGTGCTCAAATGAATCTCCTCCATAGCATCGTGAAAGTGACCTTCGGCCCGGTCACCGCCGCGGGGGAGGACCCCGCCAACTCACCTTTCGTCCCGTCAGAGAAGATGAAGGTTGTGTCGCGGCAACTCCTAACTTTCCGCCTCACTATCGCGTACGACAACACGGTAAAGGATGCGTCGAAGGAGCAGGCGGCAAAAAGCTTTCTCTCCGTGGTTGGTATCCACTCGCTAGAGGCAGCCTGGTCGCACCTGTTCGGCGCCGTGCAGGTGGTGCCGTTCCTCCTTTGCAAGAACGACGCATCGACGAGTTTAGAAAGCGAAAAGGCGTCTTCTCCGGTGCAGGCGAGCTCGCCGCCAATGCGGTCGTCGGCCTCGGAGGAGTGGACAAGGTGCACTGGCAGCGCGTTTGTCTGCGGGACGCCACGCTTTTGGTCTAGTCACCGCTACAAGTGGTCTTCGAGCGACGCGACAGCGAAGAAGAGCGGCTCAACGCCGTTGCACGGATCGACCATGACAGAGCTGACCATGCCCACTTCCTTGTTCCTCTCGACGGCGTTGCACTCGCTGCCAATGACCACGGCGACTGCATCGCCGTCATTTGCGAACAACAGCCGCGGCGCGAGTGCAGGCCACGGCGATGCGTACTGGGACGCCAGCGCTGGCGTCCGCTGCGAGGTGATTGGGGGCGTGTCGACAGTGGCGGCGGACGAGGGGTCGCCGCGGCGGCTGCCGGCGGAGGCGAGCGCCGCTGGCGAAGGCGTGGTGGCTGGCTTCACCGGCGCTGCTCTCCCGCACTTGTTGGAAAGCAGGTACACGATTGAGCTAGCGCTTCCCGACTTTGAGGTGGCGTCTCTGCATGGGGTCGACACCGCGCTGGCGATGGTGGTGCTGCTGCCATTGTGTGCGGCTGATGGCGGTGGTGCAGCCACGGCGTCGGCCGAGGCTGGTGACCAGCCGTTCATTTTGAGGTCGGTGCTGGCACGCAGTGTGGGCCAGACGCAGGTGGAGGCGGCGGCGGCATCGGCGCTGGTGCTCGGGAGTGGTGTGGTGCCGGTGCAGTTAATGGAGCCGTTTCTGTGCGTCTCCTCAACGTCGCCACTGAGCAACGACCGCCTTGTGCTGAATTTGTCCCTGACAAACGTGACTTCCAGCGTGGCGCAGCTGTACAGCACCTCCTTCGACCTGCACTCGTCGTGCGTGCTGCTTGATGCCGCTATGACGGGCTGTGACTTTGCTGGTGAAGAGCAGGGCGAGCCTCACATCACGGCGAGCTCGCTATGGGGTGAGATGCGGCCTGGTGCGAATCTGTCGAGCATGCGCACCATCGATCTTCTCACAAAGCTTGTGACGATAACACCGGTTGTCGTGGGCGAGGAGCGGCCGCCGGTGAATCTTTACCCTGGCGAGACGTACACCTTCGAGTTTGTGATCGAGGTGCTGCCGCAGCTGTGCTACCTGCTGAATTCGCAGTCGCTCGAGTACCTGTACGAGCGCCACTATGCGATGCCGCATGGCGTTGTGGGTGGGCGTGGCAGTGACGGTTCACCGAGCGGCAAGAGGGACGAGGGCCGGCCTCGTGGAGGTGGCGGCGGCAGCGGCAGCAGCGCGGCAGCCACGTTCGGCCACGGGTCTGTTGTCACGGACTGCTACGATCAGACGGTCTCTGCGGCGGAGCTGCGTCGTATTTTATCGCACTCGTACGTGTCGCACCTGTTTGTGTACTACGACCTCGATGCTGGCGACACGGCTGGCAACGGTAGTTCGACCAGGCTGTCGCCGCGCGTGTCCGGCTTGGCGCACAGCACTGGACTGTGCCTGCGCTACCCGGCACGGTGGTCTTTTGGTGCCTGAGGGTGAGCAATCAAGTAACATGCGACTAGCTGAAAAGAACTGCCTCTTCAACGGTGCGACGGGGGTAGAGAGAGCGTGTGCAGCAGACACGTACATGTGTCTGTGCGTGTTACACTATGCACGTGCTTGCATGGCGAAGAGCGCTGGGGCTCTCGCGCCCTCCCCCCTCCCCCTTCCCCCCATTAGCGAATGGAAAAGGTGGGAAAAGGGGCGACAGATCACGTGTGAGAGCGCGTCTCGTGGAGGCGACTCGGCTACATGCAAATGGGGGATATGGTGGCGTGTCTCGGGCGATGGTGAGCGTGTCCTGCTGCTGCTCTCTCTCTGCTACTCGGTAGTGGACAGTCGAAGGTGTAACCCTCATGCATACGCACCATCTCTTCTGCAACTTCTTTTTTATTGCCTCTCTTTTCTCCCCTGGCGACGTGGCCGCAGTGTTCGTGCCTTCCACACCGAGCGCGCGCGCACGCACACCCAGAGCACCTACACGCACAGAACAGAGAGAGGCTATCACCGCAGACAGGATGCAGGTGCGCCGCGACAACTTTCCGGCGGTGTTCCCGCACTTCCAGGAGCTTCTGCGGACGTGCGACTTCTACGCGATAGATGAGGAGATGACGGGCATCGGGGTGCCGGAGGTGACGGAGACGATCACGTTTGCGCCGTCGGAGACGTACCACTCGAAGCGGCTTGCGGCGAGCCGATATTCGATCATCCAGGTCGGCGTGTGCCTCTTCCGTCGCATCCCCGTATCTTCTGGCGCCGCCGCTGCCGGTTTTGGCACGCCGGCGCCGCCGCGCTACGCGGCATACCCGTTTAACTTTCTGCTCTTCCCGCAGTTTGCGGATGACTACACGGCCGAGGAGCGTGCCGGCGACGTCGTGGTGAGTCCATCGGCACTAGCCTTTCTGCGGCGCCACGGCATGGACTTTCAGAGGTGGGTGTACGACG